>JAHWXV010414618.1:0-10920 GCA_024586415.1 Phrixothrix hirtus
TGACGAACAGTTTCCCGATTGATGTTGAGTTCTTGTGCCATCATTTTAACGGATAATCTTCGATCAGATCGTACGATTTCACGCACCCTGTCCATGTTGAGACCAGTCCGTGAAGTTGATGGTCGTCCACTGGGGTTTTCTTCTTCAACATTCATTCTGCTTTCACAAAACATTTTATGCCAACGAAAAACTTGAGCTCTTGACATAACCTCATTTCCAAAAGCCTTCTGAAACTTACCGTAAGTTGTCGTCGTATTCTCACCTAATTTAACACAAAAAGAAATGGCATACCGTTGCGCAATATTTCGCGATTCCATTTCTGCAACGAGAGATAAAAACACGTGTTCCCTTATTACAGCACAACTCACGACTGAGCGGCGGCATCAATGTGTCGCTTGAACGAGAAGTAGCTTAGAGATCGAGGTCAAAGATCGAGCGCCTGGGCAAGCTGCAGGGTTGCCACATCTTGCAAAAAAATCAGTCTCATTACTTAATTGTCGTACCTTGTATATAGCTACATTGTTTCTCCGGGGGTTTTACTTGAAGAACAACAGTGATCGCAGTTAATTTCTCCTCCGCATAGAGAACAATTAGCGGCAGTACGCCTGTTGGTTGTTACGATTTTTATCATACGAACTTGTTTGCACTTTATTTCTGCAATGAAGATGTTGAAGTCGCTCTATCTTTTCACATCGGGAACTGGTCATCTCCTCTTCGGAGGAGATCTTCATTTCCGGGTTCACTAGCTTTTTTGCGTTAATTTCTATCAGAGTAGTGCAAGTTTTGTGAAAACAAATCCGAGTTCACCCATTGCTTATTCTCGCAGTGGTTTGCCATAATAAAGTCTGTTAAAAATCTGATTAACACTTTGTGAAGGGAACCATTCCTACCCACCGCTGTTATGTAAAAAAGGGCCTTAAAGTTTGCAGGAGATGAACAAGGCCATTTATTAGAAGCAAAGGCGAAGGTCTGGGGTAAAATCCACACCGATAGCTTCACATCTAAGCATTTAGGCTCTGCTTGCATCGCTCATACACTTACTAAAGAAACAGGAAGTAACAGAAAAACATAAGTAGAAATAGTTTGGACAATTCCCTACGCTTCTTTGATTCAATGCTAAAACATATAGCAGCTGATGCATTCATGCTTTATAATGTACTGATTTTTGACAGTGCTATTGGTTTGTAAACTAAATTTTATTTTTTTCGCATAATTTCTTGAATGTATTGCAATTTTCACAAGCAGAAGTGTATTTCCCTCCGCCATCTTCGAAGTATAACCTTTATCATTATTTGCAAACCCCTACATTAGAGAAAACTTTTAAATCGATTTAAAATTGCGAAGAAAGGAGGGAACCAGTTCCCAAAACTGCAACAACTATTCCAAAAATGTCTAAGTCAAAACATGATGAGGCTCATCGAAAAAAAAGGATCTCTCCAGTGCAGTCTCCATGCGTACTCTATTTCCCTCGCGATTTGAACGTGAAAGTATAAAATTGCTATGTGTCCAGGAAAAACTTTCCTTTACACTTTTTGAATAGAGATTAATCAAGTTGAAATTGAGACAATTTTGTGATGCTGACCTCTACCCCTCTACAAGGGAAACTTTTAAAATGTACATTGATCGGATTGAAACCGAACGTCAATAGCTATTGTTTGTTTTTTCAATCTAAACTGGAGACGAAGCATGCGTGTTTTAAGATCAAAGGGATCAAGGGAGACAAAATTTTCCCAAAATAATTGATACAAAAAATTTTAATCAAAATTTGTTTTCTATGAGACTCCGCTTTCAAATACGCAAAGTTCAATTGTTATTAAAAAGCCGAAGGCTATCGTTTCCCACAATATAGGGTGTGTTACTAAACTACGTCACTAATTGTGATAAGTTGAACATAATAAAAAGAAAGAAAATTGCTTCGGCAATAATGGATTAGAAATGCATAATAAATAAGGTTCCAAATCAAAATGTTTTAACGACACTGGTATAATTGAGCAGATCAGTTATTAAACTCGGTACTAAAGGATATGATACAGTTATAACTAAGATGTGAATAATGAGGTCTGAGTCTGTTGTAATAACAAATGTTACCTTAAAATTAGAGTAAAATTAGTTAGAGTTCGTTGGACGTACGTTGCAATGTTTTAATCGCCTTAGTAGTTTTGTTTGGAATCAATTTTGAAACCCATATTTGGAATATTTATTAATTTATAATTTGTTATAATTATTGCTTCTAGTTGGTGCATTTTTGGATTTATTTTTTTAGCGACAGGTAAACGTTGGCTAGTATTGTAGACCGACTTAGGGCGGAGTAGTGGTTAATGCTACGGTCTAGCATACGGGTGATTCTGGCTTCGATTTCCTGGGTTGCCTGCTCTAATTCATTCCTACGACTTCCAAACCCATCCTTGCTGTTACCCATTCTTGGTTGAAGAGGGCGCTTAGTTACTTCAACATCGGTCCGCCTCTGTACGGAATAATTGAAATAACATTCATACACCTTTCTATCAGGATGGTAAATCCATTTTGTTTACTGTTATTTAAGCGAAAAATCCATTTAAAAATACAGGTTGTTCGAGAACTACAGTTAGTGCTTGAAACAAAAACATCTATTAAATTGCTAAAAACAACACTAATACATTTACTAATTTTTGGACACAATCTCATTGTAAAATTTTTAATAATTGTTGGATAATCACCTGTAAACATTTGGAGCTTTAGTTTGGAAATCATAAATAAAATTGGTTTTTAATAAAATAACAGGAATTGAACACTTGCCTTGTTTCTAAGTTGGATGACTTCAACATAAATCTAATACAAAACTGTCGCAGAAAAGCGGAGGGTTTATTTACAAGGTAATCACATTTACGCAGCAGTCGTCAAACAAATGTCTACTATTATATTATGATAGGCCAGTTTCTAGTTTTCAATGTATTTATGAGACGAAATGTCAGTTTAGAATTAATGGAAGTAATTCAGTACACTGTGTATACAAAAGAAACGATCAAATATCTATGGAATTATCCAATATTCTAGTTTTATTTGTACATTTATTTATTAATGCTGGTATTTTAAAGAAATCTCAGCAAAATGGCACCGTAAAGCCCGAGCCTAGAAGTGCGCGCCTAGACGTCCCTTTCTGATTATATTGGAAAATTATCAAAACCAGAATTTATCGCAGTGCTGATCTCGGGTCGTTTTATAAAATTATAAATGATTAACATCTGTTTAAAAAGACTACTATATAACCGTTTTAAACATATTTTACAATCAAGAGTTATAGTATTTGGCCTACATTTCATTAATGTTTAAAATTTAGTATTATGAATTTAAAGTACCTGCTTTTATGGCGTTCGTAAAATTGTAATGCCGGTTTATAAATCATGCCGATTCACATTTTAAAACGGTAAGGTTTAAAATAACATGAGATTTTACTTCAATAATTAATGAATGATTAAATAATCCTACCAATCATTAATTTAAATTACCGTACTACCTTAATTAATTGTCCTATAAATTTTGCCAGTTTTAAATATACAGGTGATGTACAAAATTTATTTGTGTAAATTTAATTGAAAATAATGTTACCTTATATGGCTCCTGTAATTTATTGGTCGCTGTAAATAGTATCCTTATACACTTGTATAATAAAAAATTAATTTGAGGAGAGTATAAATTTGTGAGTTAATCAACAATTCTTAAAATGATGTATTTTTTTGTTATTGAACAATTAATTATGACTTCAATAGTCATAAAGATTTAAAAACGTGTTTTAAATGTATCAAAATACGCTTTCTGCTACAACAAAAATCGAAAAAGAAATTTAGAAGCCTCAATTATTTGAGTAAGAATACTACATAGCGGAAGTAGTGCTCTGTCACAGTTTTTGCAGTGTTGGAATGGGTTACATATATAAGTTATTGATAAAAGGTGGTCCGAAAGGGCTTGGTTTCTCAGTTGGTAATCAAGCAAATTTATAAGATTTATAATTCGAGTTTGATTGTGTCGGTTTTACAATTACAAATAAAAATCGTGATGTTACGGATTTATGCAATTATTGTGCAGTATTCTACAGTTCCTATCAAAATCAATGGCCTGATATGCATAGCGATATGATTCTGCAGATATGCCTAATAACGTAGCACCTACAAGTGTGCAGCCAAGTTTCGCGTGTTCTAAATATACCATTCAATAATTTTTTTCAAAATAATTTTTTTTTAAAAGTTTGTGTGATGCAAATTTGCTTTTAGGGCTATAATATTTATTCAAGCGAATTATATGTATCAAAATCACTTACATTTTTTGCCTCTAGAGAATGTCTTAGGCCTTTCTTTTGACGTTTATCCCAAAATGGCAACTGCCATTAGTTTCCAATCTACAGAGGAGCTTCACTAAGTTCTTATTTAATAAAGAGGAAATTTCCATGGGTGTTTGAGTTATTACACCATTATAACGCTGATGTTAGTTTATCCTAATTAAGATATTACGTGGTAGGGTGATTAACGTCCTCACATGCAATCAAAATTCTGTTTTATGTTATATATTCAGTAATCCATTTGAATATACGGATCAATTTTACAGCGAAAACTACAATCACAATTTATGTTTTAACCTTTTGCCATCCAAGTCTGTATTTAAATACATTTAGAAATGTAATTGAATAGTTTTAATGTGTTCAAAGATAAACAGTTATAATTGTTTTAAAATTATATACACATTTATTATTATAAATTTAAAAAAGTGTAGTTAACACATTATATTTACAAAAAAAACTCAGACGCCGGCGGTTTATCGACCCAATAAAATCTTGGAGGGTAAAAGATTTATATCAAATAAAGAGCCGAATTTGCTTTACTACAACCAACTCACGCAGTATTTTTCAATTATTAATAAACAAATGTCACTAGATATTGTTAATTTTAATTTATTTGAAACTAGATGTTTATACAGTGTGTTCATAAAGACACGCAATCCATGTTTAAATTAATTTAATCAACGACAAAGAGCAATTTAGGATGTTTTAAGAAAACCAGTTTCTATAAAGATGTGTTCGGAAATGCTTGGTTTCCGATATAAAGGGTGTGAAAAATTTAAGAAAAAATTTTATTATTTCAAATAAACTTGGAACGATCAATGCTAGGTTCATAAAATTTTGCAATTAATTTACATCATACGTTCGATCATGCATTTTATCAGAAAGTGGCCGTTTTCAACATCTGCTTTGATTTAGTGTAGCAATTACTTATTTTATTCATTGTTGTTGGCAGTAACCGGCCATTTTGTAAAAATAGGTTAGAAGTAGGCAAAAAATTCGAGAGGCCTTTTTATTGTACATTGTTAGAAGAGTTTCAAAAGAACAAAAATTTAAAAAAATAGTTGTCGTTCATTTTATGTAGAAAACGGCGACTGACTCACGCCTAACTACGCCATTGGCGTAACTCCTTACTAATGTAAAATTTATTTGAAATAATTAAATTTTTTCTTAAATTTCCAGCACCTTTTATCTCGGAAACACATGTTATAGAATCTTTTTTCTTAAAACATCCTAAGGAATTGCGCCCTGAAGTTACGGACCGTACTTGAGAAACACCCTGTATATTACAAAAAACCAAGCCAAACAATATAATTTGTTTGGCAATGGCAAAATGTTCACTTTGAGCGTTGATGCAGACGTTCACCGCAACCTCCGTGCAGTTATTGCACTGATATTAGAGATACTTGTTTTCAAACCATCTACAGTCTTCGAGTTGTTCTTAAAAGCGCAAATAAAAATCTGACGGTGAAAGTCAAACTTCGCGGGAAATTAAACGGTCGCCGCAAAATTCACAGGCGGACTATGGCATGTGGCACCATCTTGCTGAAACCAGCGTTTTCGCTTCAATTCCCCCCAAGGCTATGAAAGTTTTGGATTGTGCAGGTTTATGAACGTGCTCAAAATTGTCTTGTTTTGTCGAAATGCGTCTTTTACTGTAACTGTAAATCAGTATAATTCATAACCCTACGCCTGTGCGTGCCTTAAGTTAGGCAACTCAATTCTCAGTATATTCAAACTTACAGCTAATAATTACCCATACAGAAAGTAAGATATAAACTTTACTGCTCTTGCTGAAAGTTATCTGACAGGCGTTTACTGCAAACGACTTTAACAGTACAATTAAAAAGTTTTCCCCTCTGCCGATATAGACAGAATCAAGGCAATGTGACACCAGCATTATAACAGATTAAACGTCGCCGTTACTAATTTCCTTTAAGTTGCTTAGATTTTATTGTCCACTAAATTTAAAAACTAGTTTCGTATCAATCCATATAATTTTACAATAGTTCAGTAAGAATTCCTTTTATATTTTCATTGACAAATTGTGAAATGAATTCATTTTGGAATATAGTTACGCATTTTCGTTTATAATAGTACAGATCAAATTAATACCCGTTGTTTCCATTTTCCTTTCTTTCATTTCTAAAAAACCAAAAAAATATGCGCAGTTGTTCGGTATTGTTCTAGAACAAGCGTGGGTTTTCCCCTTGTGAAATTTCTATGTGACACCCGACGCGTAGATCAGATTGATATATTGAAAAGATATGAAAATTACAAAACGAACGTGAAAAAGAAAGGTAATTGTACAATTTCTGTAAGGGAAAATAAGTTCTTCGGTAGTTTTGAAATAGTACCTTGAATTTTGTGCGCTTACTATATGGAGGATAAATTCATTACGCTACGATTAACTGTTACCGTTAGTGCATCTTCACACCTGACTATTAATTTCTGAAAAATTACCTTTGAATTCGTTTTAACATGGGAGCGTCAAGTGCACTGTTCCATTCTACATTGCTCTAGTACCGGCTTTTATAAATGACGCTAATCATCGAAATCTAGCTGGTCCAAGTGTCTACACAGAGTATGCTATCTTAAATGTAAGTGATTTACCGATTTACCAAATCTAAATAAGGGGCTCGGTCCTATTCCAAAAATTTGTATTCAAACACCTGATTTCAATATGCTTTTATATAATTCTTAACGTGCGAATTGTTAATTCTAAAGAAATCCTATCGCTTATTCGATTTCTATAAATAAGGTTCGGATGCGTGTTTTGCTTAATTACTCGAACTTTAAAGTTAAGTGTATATTCAAACTTTGGTGTGAAATGTTTACGCGTTTAGAATTGTTAGGTAATAGTTCTGTTTGTTTGAATACTTTGTTAAAACCTAACTCATTTTTTGTCAAATCTAATTAATTATATTTTATTATAATAAAAAGAGAATTCTTACATTTCGTGCTATTAGATATTTATTTAATTTGTCTGTGAATGTGTACCAATAGGTGGTTAATCAGATAAAAAAATCATCCCGGGGTAAATTTATTGCATCCTTAGAAAACATCATCGCAGGAACTATTCGTCGTGCTTTCTTTTATTGCATGTTTTGTGGAAATCAACCATTTATTTTATCTGCATTACAGTGCTTTCGTTTTTATTCAGTGAATTAAAGACAACTCGAAATTATATAAACTCGTATACGTGGGACCATTCATATACTCGTCCTTATTGACAGTTACAGTAAACAGATTCTTTGAATTCTATAGGTAACTGCGTGGACATTTATGTTTAACTCAGGGGCTTTATCAGAGTTTCCCGTTAACAACCTAAAATATTAATTTGTCTACTGGCATTTTAGTGAGCTGTAAGTTCACTAATAGTGTATCTAGGGGATGTCAAGTAATTTATTCAGTTATGTCGATTGTATCGCTCTTACTTTATCTTGAAAATTCCCGTTCTGCTTTAGGTACAAGACAACTATGTCTAAAGGAATTGGATGGCACTCACATTGTCCTAGGCGTTCGGACGCCATTCATCGTTGTTATCCATGCCCGACTTCACTGACAGGTTGACCTTCGTTTGCCCGTTGCTACTTTGTCTTTGTTGTAATACGTTTTGACCCGTGATAATAGATCTAAAAGTTAAGGCCTATTGCACAGTCAATCTACGCCGTTCCAGAAGTAAATGGTGATGCTGCACTTTGCACTTCATCTTTTTGACTGAGCTCCACGTGAATTCTCTTGTCGTGAATCAAAATGTGGCCGAAGTTCGAAAGCCTAATTTCAGTGTACGATTTTGCTGTTTCTTGCGTAGTAATTAGTGTCCTGAATTATCAAACGAGGTTGTTTTAAACAAGACCCATCACTTTTCTCACATTGTTACAGTGTTGTTTTTTACATGGTGTGCTGGCGCTTTGGTAGGTTTTTACATTGACATGTAAGGCACTCTCTGGCATTTCATACATGCATCTGAAAGCTGCATAGCCAAAAAGTTGTTAAGTTATATGATTATTTTTAGATTTAGGACATTATCTACTTCGAATAATTTTTTCCTCTTTCGTTCTGTTTGCGTTAATTAAAACTAGGATGAAACTTATATTTCGTAACTAATCGTTTTAGTGAGTCGGTTTTTCAGGTCTTCTTCAAAGAACAATCGGACGCTCCTCATATTATGATTTTCAACTTCTTTTCTTCAGGTAGTTGGCAGCTGTCTCTTGGAGTTTTTCAAGTATTCTTCTTAATTTGTGGCGTTCTGTGAGGATGACGCTTTTAGTGGATTTAACTGCAACCCATTTAGCTATGGTGTATGCTTCTTTTCGTAATATTATTGGTGGACGCGATTTGGGTTTGACGGGGAATTGTTTTCCTGAAATTTCTTCGGAGGTTCTTTGAGTTTGGGCGTTTTTGCTCTTGATTGTTCGGTTTTTTGAGCGATGGAAGCTCAGATCAGTTAAATGTTCTTGCATTTGTTTCTAGCGCGTTTCCGGTGTCTATGGTTTAATTATCGCAGATGCTGTTTGCTTAACAGTTTTCTTCGTAGGAACTCATGGGGTTTTCGGTTCCCAACTGATTGAATTTGTATTTTTTCTTCAACCAGGCTTTGTTGATTTCGCTTATTAGCTTCAGGAAGCGGTCGATGGTTTTTTCTAAATTGGTTAGTTGCCCATTTTCTTGTTTGGCATTCGAATCCCTTATTCCATTATGGAAGAAACTTTATTGATGCTAAAACTTTTGGTATTCGAATACAGTTGAAACATGGGTAACTTGCTGTTTCAAAATAGCAGGATCAAAAGTAACAAAGGCCAAAGATAACGTGCCTGATTTGTTGAGGTTGTGTATTATCCTACTGGCAACGACTACTACACTTCCTTCTTTCACGACATCCTGACATCCTGTATCAACAGATTTTGAAATTCGAAACCTAGTAAAGTACTTTCATTATACATTGGCACAGTTCGATAATTGAGGGTTTTACAAGAAGCTTTTAACGTTGAAAAATATCGAAGTAAAGAAATATTTAAATTTAAATTTAAAGCGAACTATACTTCGTTAAGTATAAATTGTGCCAAATCATAGTGAAAGTACTGTACTGGCGAAGTAATTAATATATTTTAAAATTTAAATTAGAGACACTGACAATTCTGTAACTCGTGGGAATGAAATAATAACTCAATCAGAATTAACAAAATTATAACATAACATGATTGTAATTATTTTTAAGTACAGCCGCATAACTGTAAGTTTTTTGACGAGAATGACTGTAGGTTATGTTAATATAATTTATTCGGCCAATTTGTACATGAAATGCGTACATTTATAATGTAATTAATCAACTAAAATGACTAGTTTTTCTAATGTTATACAAAAAAGCTTTTGAACTTAGAAATCTGTTAAACGCAAAACTTCACTTTCAATGCAAAATAAATGTCGATCCTGAATATGAGGGGCAATTTCCCTCATGGCTTTCGCCAAATTACAAACGTATTCCGTGTTCGTACCACTCAGTCCTGTGCAAGTAACAATTTGCTTTGCAATACTGTTCTCGTCTGCTTCTCCTGCATAATTTAAATTATCGGTTGTACCCACGTAAATTGTAATTTGAAAAGGCCGAGTCTGAACCGACTTAGGGTAGAACGGCACCTGCATTCGTTTGTAGCCCCCCTTTTCTCTGTAGTCAAGGTGGCTAACAACATGTTCCATGTCGTGATCCCTTATTTTATAACCAATTCCCCATACTTCTGCGTCGGAATGACTTGGTATTAAAGTGACAACCCTACCTGGTTTTTCGGGGGTTCCCCTGTGATCCGTGCTGTACTGATAGAATTTTCTTTCGTACCCCTTTATGCATCCGATTAGTTTTGTTTCGTAAGGAAAATCTACTTTCCATATTAACGAAACATAACCAAAAATCCACATTGTTCACTTATTAATTAAACGAGTGTCAGTTGACGTAACGAGTGTTAAAATAGGTTAGGTTTTACTAATAATAATCGCATTCAAATCCGAAACGGCAGGTCACATTTTTCATGTATTACCGTGAATTATTTGACTCGTTCAAATTAATTTTACCAGCACGCCTCGTTATCGCAGCATTATGCAATAGCAATCGATCTTCATTTTATTGTTCTGGTTTAGTAATTCTATGTTGCAAAACGGCGAATACTATTTGGAAGCGATAATATTGCAAATCACGATTTTCCTAACGATATAATCACCGACATTAATTCTAGTTATTAATTTCGTTCTAAAGCTTTGCGTATTATCGTGGGAAAAATTTTTAGCTACCATAACAATTTTTTAGGAAAATTTAATTTTCCTGGAAAACAGCAGTTTTCTAGATTTACCACGGAGTTTCTATAGAAAACGGGAATCTAATTAGAAAATTGGTGGATAATATTTGTTAGTGTTTATATTATATTCTTGTCTCATTGTTCTTCTTCTAACAGTTAGTGAAAGTCATAGATCTTTTTTAACACTTTTAACACGAACTCGAACGTAACTCGTGGAAACGATGCCACGTTAAAATTAGATAGATGAGCGTAAACGGCCTTACTAGCAGGATCACGCTTAGCGGCGAAAACAAAAGAAAAATGTCCGGCCGGCTCTAGTGC
>JAHWXV010414630.1:0-10789 GCA_024586415.1 Phrixothrix hirtus
TTGCACACCTACGCTTTCTACTATGGAGTTTTGGTCAAACAGAGATGGGATTTCTCTTGTACATAAAGAGTTATGTGTGAGTATTGCTACTCCACCTCCGAGATTGTTTACGCGGTCCTTCCGCCATACTTTGTAGTTATTTATCCAGAATCTATCGCCTGCTTCTAGGTGAGTTTCAGTAATCATAATTGCTAGAATTTCTTGATTCTGGATGAATAGTTCCAATTCATTAGCTTTATTCTTGACGCCGTTGGCGTTTCATATTGCTAATTTATTAATGAGTGGCATATTATCCATTAATAATTGAATTTATCAGTTTTTTCTCACTGCGCATTTAATTTTAAGGAATAGGAAGAGGCGTAGACGTTAAGTAATATAGGATAAATCATTTATTTGCTAAAAAGTACTTCACAACTGCAATGTTTTTATTAACAGTTATTTGCACATAATGGTTAATCGTTTTCCCTTGCCTTTTGCTAGGGAAAGCTACAAATGAAAATTTAATGCTATACCTCGATGGTAATTTGTACATTCGAATCGAAGAAAACAATTAAAATCAGCAAAAGTTTGAAATTGCCCAATCAGTTTGTTTCATTCATTTCGTTTACGATAGTTCCATAAAACTTTCTCATTTTACGTTCCGACTCTTTCGAAATAATTTGAGCCTTTTGCAACTAATTCCTTGGTCACTTATTCAGGCTTTGTTGATAATGAAACATTTAGAAAAAGATCTTTGCCAATATTTTAATGAATGTTTAAAGTATTGGGTTCAATTTCTAATTATACTTTTCTGAACAGTGATTTTAATAAAGTGACAAGGTATTGTTTATTTCGAACCACCATTGCCGATAAAATTCAAACTGAATCAATGAGTGTCTAACTCTTATTCCAGTAAACCTATGTTATCTCATCATCTCATTTGACCTTGTGAAGTGAATTTCCTGTGAAACTACATGTTGTACAAATCACATTTAATTCCTATACTTCTGCTGAAAATGTGAAAAGTCAACTACAACATCGCGCCTTGGTTACATGTATGCTATGTGCACATGACTGCAAGATTGTGAAATTACGATATGTGAGCTATTGATACAGCTATTATACCACATAGATTCTGTATTCATTGCTCGTGTTGATCGGATCTAAAGCTGTTAATAAAGAGTAAAGGTAATATCGATTTGTAGCAGCTTGCTTTGTAATCTATGCTTTGTAGAAAATGTAACAAAAATGTAGAGCATTTTGTTTGTTACATTTATTTAGCGATAGACATTCTATATTGAATTTATACTTTTGCTACATATTCAGTCTGTGATATTTTAGGGAACAAATATCTTAATTTTCAAATTAAAATAAAAAGTAACCTTATTTTGTGAAATTAATTATCAAATAAGCTTTATTCAACATTTACAAACATCTCCTTATAAAAAAGGAATTATCTGGGACATTGTTAGTCCTCGAACATCCTACAATTTATTTTATAATAAATAATTGCCTTCAAGGGAATAAATATCTCTTGTAAACAATCTATATGTAAATTGAATATAACTAACGCTACAAAAGGGATTAGTCCAATTATTCTTTCGTTCAAAACAAATTTTAGTTATCAGTAATAATTCTCAAGCAAACATTTTAAAACTTGCAGAAGCTAATTTTAAATCGGTAAGTTGCACTTGAATTATTAATTTTCACTGTAATTATTTTGTTTGAACCCCTACTGTCAACTATCGTTTGGTCAATATTAATTGTATTAATTAAATTCATGTTATTGTGAAAGAAATATTTGAAAAGCTGTCATTAGACATACGAGTAGCCTTTGCATAAACACAGTAGATTGATTATATTCGTATTCCATACTTTTTTGTTGGTATAGTAAACAACAAGGGTACTTATTAGTGTTGTAAAGATTCCGCTAGTTTAAGGGCGAAATAATTAAAAAGTCTGAATATCTAATCCAATAAACAGTAAAAGTTTTCATACTCGTGGAAGTTATTTGATGTTTAACTTTCAGTTATAAACATGTATGTAGCTTGTACATTTTAAATCGAAGGTACAAAATTCAAAATAAGGAAAAAGACCGGTGTCTGTCCACAGTAGGCAGAATCCTGTTTTTTTTATTATTTTGAATTTAAATACACCCACTGCAATCCAGCATGGAATCAATTCACAAAAGGTATAAACTGAATTAATAATTAAAAAAGGAAGTACGCAAATGTGAGTTTTCGGAAAAAATCCAGCTATAGCTGACGAAATGGTGGCAGATATATGAAAAAAGACGACACACTGGAAAATTATTTAGTATAAAATATACCGTATCACTATGATCACAATGAATCTCACACTATATTATTGAAATATTTAATAAATACCTACCCAAAATTACCTTTGTGTGGTATCAACGGAAAGCATTTTCAAGAGCTTTCCAATGGTGTGTCACATATATGGGGTTGATGTTTGTGATTTTGAAGTTAAGATGGCTTAAGATGGCGCTGACTCTATGGCCATTTTGATTCCCTCTCCATATTACTGAAACGGTTTTAGTACTTTACGATACCTCTTTTTTTAAAATACAGTCCATTGGAAGTTTTCAAATGCGTTATTTTACGTAAGCTAATCAAAAATATAGGTTGTGCTAAAAATTTTTAGTTCTACCTTCTCATATTCACACCCTTTTTACCGATCACTACCTAAAGCTTTTCTAATTCACGGCATGATCGCCTAGTTTATACTAGTAAGTTTAAAATTAAACAGTTCAGTTTCTTTTGCATGACGAAGGCTATGATTTTCTCTACATACAAAGGAAATGTAACTATGGTTCTCAATTGGTTAGATTATAACAAATATTTCACGATCTTATTTATCCAATAATTTATAAAAATCTAAAAGGACCCTACAAATAAATTACTTTAACTAATAAAGAATCTTATTAATATTTCTTCTGTTTCAGATGTAATTAAAAGGACTTTAACTAATTCTGAAGCCATATCCCCTCAACTTTATGGTCTTTCTAAGATACATAAGAATAATATTCCTTTGACGTCTGTCCTAAATACTATTGGATCTCCTACATACAATTTAGCTAAATATTTAACTGCTTTATTAGAGCCATATCTTGGTAATCAATTCTAAACATTTTGTTGAATTGATGAGAAGTTTTAAACTAAATGGAAATAACATATTAGATAGGTTTGTCGTTATTTCTCTTTTTACTAAGGTTGCAATAACTAATACTTTGGAATACATTAACAATACTTTTTCTAAGGATAACTAATTTATTTAGTCATATTTGCAATCGAATCATGAATTTTATAAACAGCTTGATGGTGTTGTCCTGGGATTTCCTTTAAACTGAAACTGATGTCACTTAAGAAAAGCTGTTTTGAAGCCCAAAAGCTGGTTCCACTATATGGATTATACTTTTATTATTTGCAGCTATGGAAATAATTCTCTGATTGGATATTTCTAAACATCTTAAATAGTATCTTTCCAATTATTCAACTTGCTATAGATTCTTCGGAAACTAATGGAAATTTACCCTTCTTAGATGTTACAGTTTTTACGAACTCTAATCTTACCTTATGTTTTACCGAAAACCAATTCATACCAACAGGTATTTGAATAAACGTATAAATCATCATTCACGTCAGAAATTTGGCATTATAAAAACGTTGGTGGATAGGGCACGAAGAATTTATCACTCTTCTAATCTAAATATTAGTCTGGATAAGTTAATATTTACAATGAAATGGTTGTTCATTGATTGAAATCAATAATATTATTTTTCAAAATACGAATCCTAGAGCTTTAATTATAAGATAGTTTATTTACATTATATAAAGTTGGTCACTGATAGTATTGGTAAAATTTTGACGCGTTATGGCATTAGAACTATTTTTAAACCTACGAAGAAGACTAATCAATTTTTAAGACCAGCAAAAAATTCTATTGATCCTTTTAGGAAAGAGCAGCAGAGTTTTTGCAAACTTAAAGAACCCTTGAAATTTACTGTATCTGAACATGCTTTAGAAAATTTACAGCACGATATTGAATTTGATAAAATTGAAATACTATTGAGTGTTTCCAATTAATATATTCGACTTTAAGAAAAGGCAATGGAAATATATAAACATCCTACTAATTTCGACAGAAAGGATAACGGCATTAAACGCAATAAATCAAAGCACCTAGTGTTATAAATTAGTTTATTTATTTGCGTATCGAAATGAGCTCATTTTGAAACTAGTTTGAGCGTCATAATGGCCTTTTTCTTAACATGGAATATATTTTTTAAAGAGTTGGTAACATTAGTAATTAACATTATTAAGCGTTAAAATCGAATAGAATATTGACAAAATCCCTAAATCAAATATATGTCAAAAAAGTGCGTTTTTTCCAAAATTCTTAGCAAATAGATAAAATAGTATAAAAAACTCGTTTTATAAGACGTTTTATCACACTCGTTCATTAGAACACTCGCTTCTACGATGCTCTTTTTCTAAACTTGAACTCGTGTGATAAAAACATGTCTTATGAAACTTATTTTTTAATATACTATTTTAGTTGGCTGATCTATTTATTTTATTTATCTTTCAATTATAGCCGATATTATTGATGAAGGAAACTCATAGCTTTCGGTACGTTTAAAGTTTAATATAATAAATGTTACTCAGTTTATATCAAAAACCTATTTTATTATAATTTATAACTGAGTTTCATAAAACGAGGATTCGTATAAAATAGTGTAAATGATACGAGGTCGTGTTTTTATGAAAAAAAGGGCACAAAACTTTGAAAAATTTTATTTTCTATATATTTACACATTTAGTCCAACGCTTTTCCTGCTGCTGTATTCCTTCAACAAAAATCCTGAACGTTCCTCAAAATGGTCCCAAGAAAATCTTTACTTTTAAGGTGCTTCTTTAAATTTTTCTTGTATGGATCCCATCAAATTTCGAACAAATTTTGATGCGTTTCTATATTCAACCGAAAAGAACGCTTTCTGTATCCGGAAACACAATTGCCATACATTTTCCACCAGAAGATTGAATTTTAGCTTGTTTTGTGGGAAGTTCCAGTGATAGATCTATGTCTACTGTCTTCCTTTATAACATTGCTGTGCTCGACATCTATATCACTCATTTTCAACTCAAACATCAATTTCAAAATTTTAACATTGGTACGAAAATGCACAAATGTCACAAAACCTTGACTGTAAAATACTATGTATTCAACTTATCATCTTCGTGATTAGACAGATTACATAGAAATACGTCCGTATACTTTAACCATTAAAACTATAGCGGTTAACTCAATAAAAATTAAAATCAACGCGACCGAAAAAGCTATGGACATTATAACTTGTAGATATTTTGCATTCGATTCACCGTAATCTAATAGCATGCCATTAGATTATCACTATTCAGTTATAACAATGTTTTTTATTGAGCGAGAATGTCTTTCTTGTCGGAGAACCTTTGCAATTACACCTTTTGTCGACCGCTTTCTCGGAAGATGTTTACAACATCATGCCATTGTGTAAAATGCCATATTTCAATGTAGTTTTTGACAACAATAACCCTAATCTCGTAGAAATTTCTTTCATTTTGGTTGGTAGCTGAATTCAACTTTCATCCGATGAGTTGAAACTTTTTCTCGGTGTGCACAATGCATGAATAAGGAGCTCCAAGAAAAGCTTTTTTTTTAATTTAAAGAATTTTACCTACTATTACTTTACGTTGTAATACGAAACAAAACTCCACCAACGGTTTTTAAATTTACTTAATAATGTAGTCGTATATTGAACTGATATAGTGAAAAATAATGCGCCGTGGTCTATAGTATTAGGATTTACACTTTCTATGTATGAGGACTACAGGAAGGCTGAAAACCTTAGGATCTTATCCGCTATTGCTGTTTATTTCGCATTACGATGTATATTCTGTCACCCTTTGCTGTTTATTTCGCATCACCATGTATATAGTGCCAGCTTTTAGCATCACTGTATAAATACCTATTAGGATAGTGTAATTTAGTAATCTGTAAGTTATAATTCAAAGGACATAAATTCGTTAGTCAAATTAGTTTAACCAGCTACGTGTAATAAGTCTTGAGTTCATTTATTAGGTCGACGAATAAAATTTTATTACATATACCTTTTACTCTAAAAATAAATCTAATTTAGTCATGGCTCCTTTTGTAAACAATTGAATGCGCTATAAAGAAAAATAGATAAATTACGTTTTCCTTTATTTTCAAAATAAAGTTGGGTTTCATAAAGAAAATATTTCAATGTAATTATTTTTAATATTTAACCCTGGAAAGGTTAAGGTAAAGTTGTTGAAAAAATACCGGCCGAGTAGTCTGGATAAAGTCTATATCAGTCAATTTACAAATAAGACTGGACAACTGGCATTCCGTTTCAACAAAGAACCATGAAGTCACGTCCACCGGCGATGGGATAGATTCCCGATGCCGCAACGGTAGCTGGATTCGAATACCATGAAACAAGAGAACAATTTAATCAAGTGAGCCACATCAAACGTTAAACCTTAGAGCCCCGTATTAGTTCTAGGGTGCGTTTTTCTTTTGAAAAACAGCCAAAAAGGGATTAAGCCAAATCAGCCTAGGTGTAAAGTAACTTCGAGTTCTGCGGCGGAAATGTTTGTTTTCTAATAATCAATTTCAAATAATAATTGCACACGTGGTTACAATACAGTCATTTCTGCCTCGGAAATTGTTACCAAAACTAGACAACCTACGAATTTGGGAATAAGTAGTCGACAAGGTTTGAGGCAGCTAAGGTATTTATTCTGAATCTGATGGACAGCTAAGGTCGCTACAGGACCCAACATTAGATTACCTAGAAAGCTATATAGTTCCTTTTTAGCTTCCCATCTGCGCGATTATCAACGAACAAGTCGGCGTTTCTTGGTTTTTCGACTCTATTAAGATTTACATCAAAGTTACCGGGAGCTCAAATTATTAATGCCGTATCTAAGTTAATGGTGAGCACAAAACAAAATTGAAGCATAATTGTGTAATAAACTGTTAACTTGACTTTTGAAATTTCATGTAATAATCATTTATAACTGCATTTCATGACGTAATGATATTTGCATTTAATCTTTTCATGTTTAACAATTTTCGTTAGCGAACGAGTTCTAGTCGTTAGGTCAAAATCTATCTCCTTTGCGTCCTGATTTCTTATTTTCCCTAGCGAAATCATCAAGTATCTCAGACTGATCATTTATGGAACTGCTTCGCGAATAATTGTTGTTACACATTAAATCTGTTATCCTCGAAGAGACAGATTACAATATTTTAATTGTAAGAATTATTGACTAAACGAATTGGTTTATTTGTAAATATGTAACTGTGAACCCAATATTTTATTTTACAAACGTGTTAGGTGGATCAATTGTTCTATTTAAACTAGGCGTGTTAAATTCCAAATATTAGTAGCAATAGAGTGTGTGTTGAAAATATTAAAATTCAAATGGATAGTCTCTATCAAAATAACGTTATTCATTATGTTTTGCAAAAAATTAGCACGCTCAATATTTACGTTCAATTCATAAAAATACAATCATATACCGGCTGGCTTATTTAACGCACCCCTGTTGCTATAGCTAACTTTGATAGGAGTACATAGCTAAACCATGTTGTTGTCAATCTAACTTTTCAATTAAGTCAGAGAAGTTTTGCTAGTGATCAAATACGTTATTATACACAGGGCGAACTCTTAATTGGTTCCATTTGACTGCCTTCATCTCAGAGGCCCTGTAAAGTAGCCATCCATATTGATGTACTGATTCATGACCCTCAAATAACATCCTACGCATAGTGATATTTCTTTCAGTCCAGACCATTTGACGCATCTGCATTAATGTGCTATAAAGGTAGGTTTTCTGCCCTGGTTTTCTCACACCTTAGTTTACTTCGTTTAAGTTTATTTTGTGATGGAATTTTCCCTTGAAAGTATGGTGTATAATAGACTCCAGAGAGTTAGATCTTGGTTGCATTAGTGCCTAATTCAGTTAATTGATGTACAATCGCTACGAATTAAATGGGCATTATAAATTATATTAACCGATTTTGTGCATACGAGATTGTGTCAAAAAGCCTCTGATTTTAGCAGCGACTAATTCAAGAAAACGTAAGCCGCATTAACTTACTTACATTAAGTTTATGTCGTTGTATTCGCGACTGGTCAATTTAAGATCTTTTCCGGCATTTCTCATGTGTACTGAGTTACTAGTAGCTTGAAACGGAAAAAGAATGTATTCTTTAGGATATTCAAATTCTTCTATCAAGTTGCATATTGTTTTTCTTTTCGTCTTCTACAGTTAGGCACGATATTCGATGTTCGATACACGATTATTTTTAAATGTTATTTATAATATTCTTAGGACCTTTATATATACAATCTTAAATGTTTGAGAATGCATAATCTTTATGGTGCATTTTCCGTTTTCGATAATTTAGTTTATCGTACGAACATGTACATGTCTTGACATATTGTATTTAGACGTCAGGCGCCTGGACTTGTCTACTTGTCTAATTTTAGTATCTAAATCTATTTTAACAATTTATATAGTTATTAATATTCCACATAAATAGTTACCTTGCTTTTATTGATTGTTAGGTACGTTTTAATTAATGTGCACAAAACAGCCCAATTTGACTCCAATCCTTCGAACCGCTATTTTTTTAAACTTTTGTTATTTGATTTATTCCTTAATATTAGTTTTGGAAATTTCTTATTAGGGAGATAGAGATGAGTAATACTGACAGCTTCAATAATTAATATTCGCACTAACTTTTGCATTATACCTACGAATAATGTTCATATATCTTTCGAGTGATATAGCGTACATGTCGTCGATATATTGTAAAATCCCATTTTGCTAGATACATTTCTAAATGGTGTTTTTACCCCATTTAGGCCCCTTAGGGGCTACAGACTTCGGAGCCTTGCTTGACATGAACATAAATAAAATACGCCATTCTTACGATTTATAGACATTTGGTATATACATTAGCGTGTATTAAGAATATGGTAAAGTTTATATATTTTATGCCCTTAAAATCGTAAGCCAAGTCCTACGCCTAAATCCGATACTGATGCATTAGCTCCTATAACATTGTTTGATTTATTCTTTCCTATATATAGAAGCTACTGTTTCAACCTTAATACAACTTTCCTCCTGCTTCAATTCTAACTTAATTTATAATTTTAATTATAACAAAAGTTTATAAGGTATTGAACAAAAAAATGTATACCGGTTTGGTTGCTTAATACCAACAGAATAATTTTGGTTTAATTACAACCCAGAAACATAAAACTGAATAATTTCAAATTACTTTGCAATGAAAATACAGACATGGTCAAGCACCTCAACTGGAGATCTTATCAATTAGATTTTTTATGTTTTATTAAAATTGGGCGGATATTCACCAACGAACACGTATACTGAAATTTCTGAATGTGCAACTGTCACATTCTAATAGTTTTTTTAAATGCAAGTGCATTTGATAAAAAAAACTGCAGTATAGCTTCAACTTGAGATTAAAACGTATTTGCTTAGATTTCTCAGGGGACTTATTCCAGTTTAAGCTGCACTATCGAAATTGAAACTTGCGAGCTATAAAATCTAAAATATATTCACCAGAAAGTTCAAAATAGTTCAGAATATACATATATGTTGTAATTTTTTTTTATTCAATAACTAAAAACCACCTGATTCCACTACTAATAATTTTTCAAGTAGGAAAAGCGACTGCCTTATATTTATGACAGGATAACAAATGAATACAGCATTTATTAATTTTCGTAAGGTTATCATCGCTAGATTGATTTTTGTAAGCTTAAAATGTAAGAACTCAAACGCTAAATCGGCAAAATAATAAGAAACGGAAATGTAAAAGCGACAAATAAAATTTATTATATCTTGAAGTACGAGTTGAGACAGATTCAAATTATAATCTTGGATTAAACATAAATTAAATTTGCTTCAAATTTGATGCCTTATTTATTTTATCTTTCTTTTGTTTAGTGACATATGCTTTATTAACTAGAAATATTCACGTTTAAAAACAAAATGCTGAAATGTATTAGTTTAGTTATGATATACAAAGGAAGTCCGATATTAAATGTACAAGAGAAAATTTCACGAGCATTTTTATTTACAGAAAATATTTAATAGTGTTACAAAAAATTACATATTTTTAACTATTTTTAATATATAAACCGTAAACATTAAGACATTTATCCGAGCGCGATACGAGTTTAAACATCCCTTCGCGGTAGTACTGTTTGTCCAATTGATTGAAATACTCTACAACGGTGGTTTGCAATTCGTCTTGATTTGCAAAACGTTTCCACGCTAAAAATTTATTTAAAGGGCTGAATAAATAAAAATCTGAGAGGGCCAAATCTGTACCATACGCAGGACGTTGCAAGGCTTCCCAGTTCCTTTGTGACGTGTGGGGCCTTGAACCATCGTGCAAAAGCTTGACCCCTTGTCTTAATCGTCCCGGCAGTTTTCTTTTAATCGCCGTTCGCAATTTCTGAAGACTTTTCCAATATTTGTCACTGTTAATAGTAGTGCGCAGTTTAAGGGATTTATACAGAAGTGGGCCTCCACTATCCCAGAATACTGAGACCATGTTTTTTCGAGAAGATGGTAAAGTTTTGAATTTTTTGTGAACTGGAGAAGCTGGATGTTTCCACATTATATTTTTTGTCTTTGCAGTGAATTCTGAAACCCTAATTTCATCTCCTGTAATGATG
>JAHWXV010414664.1:0-14937 GCA_024586415.1 Phrixothrix hirtus
ATTTATTAAGTTAAACATATTTAAATATACCCAGAAACGAATCTTTATCTTTTAAATATCCCAATTCTATACATATTCGACCTAAAGGAAATTATATGTAAATATGTACAGGGCGTACTCAAACGAATACACATAAATCATTACAAGTCAGGGTGAGACCATGACAAGATTATTGGTCGCTTAAATTACCTTCAAGCCTTCATTCTGCACTCGCCTTCTATCAAATATGAAACTAGTTCGCGGTGAAAGCACGACGTAGGACTTGAGGTTGACCCCGAATATTCCTTTCGACATAGAGTCGGGCTCTGGAGTTCCTGTGGCCTTGTATGAGTCGGTAAAAGGCAACGGATCAGAAGAGACACCTAAATCCGCTGCCTGGCATTATTTTAGCAGCCCAGTCTCCGGCTTGCGCACATAATTTACGAGAAAATTGGGTGTTACCTTCCTTTAACCTTAATAGCGTCAAGAAAATTTCTAAATTACTTGTGTCAATTCTACTTGACGTTTGTTTTGCTTCAAGCTTCTCCTAATTCAATGGATACTAAAAGGATGCTGTTAACATTTTAATGTTTCGTTTCATTATTCTCACTAAATTTAAAAAACTTGGCTTTAGTTCACCGAACAATACTCATGATTAGAACATGACAGTTTTCGAAACTAGTTGACCAAATAACATTTCACTAATAAAAGACCTTCAACGTTATCTTTAAATGTTTTATCATCTTTGTCTTAAGCAATACTACCGTAACTAATCTTTTAAATTAAAATATATCTTCAATTTCTAGAAAAATGAATATGAACTTTTGTAAAGACCATTTTAATTATACTTATGGCAAGTATTGACAGCTGAATTCAACAATACAGAAAGAACATGCACTACTGAGCACAAATATGCAAAATAGTATATTAAAAAATAAGTTATATAAGATATGTTTTTATCACAAGAGTTTAAGTTTAAAAAACGAGCCTCGTAGAGGCGAGTTTTCTAATGAACGTGTGTGATGAAAGGTCTTACGAAACGAGTTTTTTATACTATTTTATCTATTTGCTAAAAATTTAGGGAAAAGTGCACGTTTTTGGCATATAATTGATTTAGGGATTTTAGTGATAATTGGTGACATTGACGTTTTGACATTTGAATATGCAAGTTTTGTTAATTTTGCATTCAAATTTGACGTTTAATAAGGTTAATTACTAATGTTACCAACCATTTAAAATAAAATATTCCGTTTTAAAAAGAAGGCCATTATGAACTCAAAGGGTTTCGAAATGGGTTCATTTTGATATGCAAATAGATAAGTATATTTTAGCAGAATGTTTGAAAATATTTATAAATTATAACAGCAACAACAAAATAACCTTACTAAAATTAGTTTTCTAAGCAAGCGATTAAGATAATCATGTAAACATACAAATAAAGTGAAAAACTAGGTGTTTTGATCTATAAAATATAATAAACGGCAATAATGTAGAACCAATATTATCTAAACAGTATCGTGCTAAAGGAAAACGAGTATTTAAGTATTTACTCGAAACTAATATATTGATAGCAACGAGCTTGTTACTGTGTTGCCGTTGCAATGCTAATTCAGTTCAGTGAATGTACAATCTTGAAATGGGATACTTATGTACGGCTCCTACTTTTAATACCTAAGTCTTTTTGAGAGCACAGCTAAGGTTTCAGGTTGTGGAAATTCCGTTTGTCCTTATGGCTTCAACTATTATAGTCATTTTGTCATGGTTATTAGAATTGCGTCGAATTCGAAGGTGTTCTAATACCCAGTAGAGATTTTTCACGCGCCACACATCACATTAGCATGAGACCTAAAATTTTCTTCCTTAGACTAGAAGAAGGCATGCATAAATATTTTCTTCTTTAAAATTACCGATCTCAATCGGGCTTGAATCCATGTCTTTTAGATGCAAAGAGGAATATGACAACCGCTACTACGCCACCGCCATTGGCACCTGAACCTTGATAAAAATATATCTAGAATATTTCTATTAATCAACTTCACACTATAAAATTTAAAATTTTTATTATAGAATTCAAGCAACCAGAGATGCGTTTATATAAAATTCGTATTCGGGGCAATGACTTGCATGGCAACTTCTTAAGTGAAACGAACTTGCATTTTTTACTTTACATTATTTATGGAATTGGACTGACTTGAACAAAACATTGAACTACAAAAAGTAACTGCAAGATAATGAATGCGTTCGGCATTGAGGTCGGAGTACCCAGAGTGCACTGCAAGTTTCGTTTATGTTTCTTTATTTGGTGCATACTCGTTTGCGTTTGTACTCAGAGCACACTCTAAGTACTCAGAAGTTTTTATGGAGTAGGGGAGCTCGAATGGCCATTTTTGTGGGATATTTAAAGTTTTGAAATTGGTACTAAAAACGAGTTAAGAATATGTAATTTATTTTTATTACGGATCTATATTAATTGTATCGTTTTCAAATCTTGATTATGTATCTACTTCTACTGATCTACACTAAAAGTAAAGTTTTCACCTAAGTACTCGTTATATCTATTTAGATATATACATATTATATAGTTTCTTCAAAGGTTGTTCATTAGTGGCGTATATTTTCGTTAATAAATCTTGAAATTTAGTTCGATTCATTTGTAAATGTAGCTTGGACTGATTTCCATATAATTAACAACTGTTTGTTTGCAGGTTGTTTACTGACTTTTTAACTTCATTCCCAAATCTGCAAAGACAATATCCCTCCCATTAGTTTTAAGCTCATATTATTAATTATTATTAAAAAGCTACCGAAAGAATCTTATAAAGTCGCCAAATCTCGTTCACGTTCAGGTATGTTTGAGAGTGAACCTACTGCGTCACGTGACCATGTTTATTCTACTCAAGATTTGCCGAACGCACCCAATACGTAACGGGACGTGGATCCGGTTGGATAAAAACCTATCTTTAAAGACAAAATTTATTTAATTTATTCTTTCTTAAATTTTAATTTTAGAAATACTACTGCTTTGTATTCATAATTGCGACTAATAAATTATTCACATACTTTATGTAGGAGTAAGTAGATATGTCTCGTAGTAGTTCTTATCGGGCGATAACATATTATCAGTAAGAACGGTAATAGACTATAGAGCCTTATTGTTATATCGAAGCGAAGAAATGACCTTGGTTCCCACATTATCGAAGTATTTTTTTTATACTAAATTTATATTACCTACACATAATATGTGAGTCAATGCTTTGGTTTGCTTTCGTAAATTTTATTAGTAACATTGTTTAAATGAGTGGGAAAGCTGTGAAAAACATTCTTAGGGTCTGATTAAGAATTGCCACATAAAGATGGTGTGAGACAACACACAACTTTCTCTTACGCATATATGTAGATATGCAAATAACATCCACCAATGATTAAAATATTATTTATGTTTATTTTGAGAACGATAATTGTAACAGTCACATATCCAAATTACTGGACACTCATAACGCTGCTTAACTACAGAGATTTTCTTTGATAACTCATTCCAACGCATTTTTTCAGAGAAACCGTTAAGTTC
This sequence comes from Phrixothrix hirtus, assembly GCA_024586415.1. Taxonomy (NCBI): domain Eukaryota; kingdom Metazoa; phylum Arthropoda; class Insecta; order Coleoptera; family Phengodidae; genus Phrixothrix; species Phrixothrix hirtus. The sequence goes on from JAHWXV010414664.1 coordinate 3,548, forward strand.
ACGTACATTAGAGACATAATAATCGTTATCTTTTTTCGGAATGGTTATAATTGGAGCCTCCATCCACGCTCTTGGGAAATAACCCATCCGAAAAATTGCGTTAATGAAATTCGTAATTTCTAAAATTGTTGATTCAGAAAGTAATTTTAAAGCTCTTGTGGGTAAATCAACGAAACCTGTGGCCTTATTACCTTTAAGAGTTTTAATTTTGTTTTTCACTTCTTCCGAATTGATTTGGTATGGTGATAGAATTTTAATTTTATTAACCGCTTTTACAACGCTGTCTATAAACGTAGTTAGCTTTTTGCTACTCTTGAGATTGTTAGAGAATTGTGTCTCTAAATGTTGGTTAACAGCCTCGGCTTTTTCATCATTAAAGAAGAAAATTTGATTATTGAATTTAATTGGAGAATTTTGATTTGGTTCTTTCCTTAACCTTTCCAGCAGTTTCCACATATTATTGTTCTCGTTTCATTCTATGTCATCTAAGAAAGTTCCTAGCTGCGAATTTTGCGATTTTGAACAATTGTGTTTACTTCTTTTTGCAGTTTTTGGAATTGAACTTTGTGGCTTGGATTTCTAGATTTTGCCCATAACTTCTTGGCCCTATTATTTTGATGTAGTGTGACTTTCTCTTCATGTAACATACCCCATTTATTTATTTGCTTGATTTAGCAGTGAATTGGCTATGGATCAAACTATTCTTAATAGTGGACGTAAGCTTTTCCACTGCTTTATCAATTTCAGAAGCATTCATTCTGGAGTCAGAAGGATTAAATGATTTCATTTTATGTTTACATTTTAGCTACACTTGAAAATCGTCTAGCTTACGTTAGTTTTTTCGACATAAAGAAAGCCTACGAAAAGTTTGGAAGGATGCTCTAATTTTTAAGATGGCCCTACTCAAAATCCCTAGTTACTTGATTCGTTTCACTAGTTCCTTCCTTCAAGATAGAAGATTTAGAGTCAAGGTCGGATCGGCAATTTCTGCACCTACTCACTCACTATATTTAATTTATTTGTCTATGACATACCAAAATTTGAAGATTTGAAGGAATAAGCACTCTGCAGTTCGCGGGCGATACTGCGATCTTGTCTATGAATTATAGAATCTCATATGCAAGATCAAAACTTCTAAAAGCAGAGAAGAAACTTGGTAAATATTGCAAGCTATGGAAAATAAAACTTAACTCTCCAAAAACATAAGTGGTACATTTTACAACAAGAAGAGGTAAATTTAACAGACTAGTAAATCAAAAAATTGAAACTAAGGGAACATATTTAGGAATTGTTCTTGACACAAAATTAAATTTTTATCAACACATAAAAAGAAGGGCGGAAATTGTCAAAAAATCAATATTTAGGATATATAACGTTTTGGGCCCAAAAAGTAAAATTAAATTAGAAGTGAAACGCAAAATAATGAATTCCGTTTTAATACCAGCTCTAATATACGGCGAAGAATTATGGACATTAGATTCCTCCAAAGCGAAGCTAACAATTACTACAATGCAAAACAAATTGCTGCGTATAATCTCCGACACTACTTTTTATATGCACAACAAAGATTTACGAAAAGATCTTAAAGCTACCGACCAGATCCTACAAGTAAGTACACGCCGAGTAAATATGCTAGAGAGACTAAGAGACCACCCCTCGTTATCAATCAAATTAGTGGCACAACAAATCAAAGACTAAAACACCAGTCATGGTGATAGAAATTCATTCCCTTCACACATTATGAAGAGAATATTGCTTCGCAACTAAATTAGAGATTAGAAGAAGGAGGTAAAAAAGACATAATAATTGTAGTAGTTTAAAAAAAATGTTATAGCTATTTCCGAGAAAATCGCGAAAAAACTTAAAAATCGGAAAAATAAAGTGGGATTCCTGGTCATTCGATTGTAACTAAATTCTTGCCGTCTCATGTACCTACATTAGATAGGAAACTTAATTATAAAATTTCACTTTTATACAATGTTTAGTTTTAGAAATTTGTGCTCACAATTAATACTCCAAGTACGTTGGGTTACTCAATTTTCTAAAATTTATTAAAGAAACCCCTTAGTTCATATAGAATAGAATTAATTAGCTAAGAAATACACTAAATTTAAAAACAAATCGGAAGAACCATTTTTAAGAAAATCGCAAAAGTGAAGAATTCGGAAAATATCAAAAACGGCAGAAATAAAGTGTTATTTGAAGTTAACCAAATTCCTAATTTTCCATATAAAGGTATTTATGAACTCAAATATAAGTTCACATTTAGACAGAACTTTTAGTTTCATAGTTATTTTATTCAGAGTTAATGGTAAAAGTACTTCGATCTACGGAAGTTTTTTTGAGAAAGGGTATCAAATGAAGAAGAAACACAGTAAGTTTTAAAAAAATCGTTAGAGCCGATTTCGAGAAAATCGCAAAATCGGAAAATATCTGAAAATGGTAGAGATAAAGTTTTTATTTAATGTTAACTAAATTCTTAATTTGACATACCAAGATAGTTGTGACTTTAAGTATAAATTTTTATTTAGCTAGGGCTGTGAGTTTCATAGTTATTGTATCCAGAGTTAACGGTAAAAGCACTTTCAGTTACTCGATTTATAGAAACATTTCTGAAAAATCTTCTAGATTATACGAAAAGGCATCAAATGGCGAAGAAATATAATAAACTTTAAAAACTCGTTAAGGCCAATTTCGCGAATTGCAAAAACCCAACAAATGACAAGAGTAAAATAGCGCTTAAAATTTTGTTCATCTATGACTTTTCGTTTTCGAGATATCGTGTTCAAACGCACGCGCACGCGCACGCGCACAAGCACAAGCACACGCACGCGCATACGCACGCACATCCGCACACAGACGCACATGCACACGCACCCGCACCCGCACACGCACACGCACACGCACGCGCACGCGCACGTTCACGAGCACGCGCACACGCACACGCACACGCACACACATACGCATACGCATACGCACGCGCATACGCACACGCATACGCACCCGCACGTCCGCACCGACCAAGTACGCACGCACCCGCCCACGTACGCACGCACACCCACATACACACAAACACACACACACACACACCCATTTCCAAAAGCACCGTAAAACGTATCGTTGCAGGTATTTAAAATTAAAAATTTCCCGCTTTTGGTAATATCTACTTTATTGACGGTTGGGGTTAGTTTGGAACATTTTAAAACCTGGATCATCTATGATAATACCGTTAAGTATGGAAAGTTTAATCCTTACAAGTAGCTGTCAAATTAGATATTTAAACGTAAATATTTTAAAATGTATTGGACAATCCGCAATAATGTTATTTAAAATACGCGAAATTATCGATTTCTTTTTATGGTACTTCTTTATCCTTGAATGTATATTCCCTACCACAGAACGATTAGACCTTATTCACAAGGAACATAATCATAACAACTACGAAAAATTAACGCAATCTTTAGAGTTAAACTAATGATATTCAATAATGATCTACAGGATGTTATTGTCTACCTCGTTTGTCAGCTGTTAAATAATTTTAATAAATTACTTTATTACGTTATTAATTTAGGTAATCTTTGTCTGGTTTTAGGATCGAGCTAGGCAAACTAGTTCGAACTGTATTGATCTTTATCAACAAATTCAGGGTTAAGACCCTTCTTAATAACGGACTTTAAATTTTACATTTCTTTATTTACCCAAAAAGAAAATTAACATAATCTATCTATTCAAATAGTTACGTTAGACCTCATCGATCACACCAATATTATATGATTAAAGACTTTGTCATATTTCATCAAGTAAGAAACAGAAGCTTTACGTTATATACGTTTATTTAATAAAAATCAAATGAACAAATTTCAAATCAACAATATTTTCATTTAAATCTAATGCACAAAAATCTTAAAGAAAACATTTAATATTTACTACCTCCCTTCGGTTACTTCTCTATACAAACTGTTATGACAGACGGTAAACAAGTATTTACTACAATGTTATTGTTTGGATCCTAGAAACAACTTCCGGTTCTTTAAAAGTATGTATTCAAATTAAAACAGAATTTAGAAGTTAAATTAACAAGCAAGAAGTACCTTTAACTTTATTTGTTATTTAAGTTTATAAAACGTTTTGATAAATATACTTACACTTTAAGTTCCGTTTGCATTATCTTCGATTTAAAATAATTAGGCTTTCATCGGACTATTCTGTTCCAGGTAGTTTGTCTTAAAAGGATTCACGTACTTTTAAATATCCCATTTTACTATCGGTATTTCTTTACGGTTGCGAGTTTGAATGTTGAATTTATTTTCCTGTTTTATATTAGGAAAATTACACCTACGTTGACTTGTTTAACTCCAGGGCTTTTTAATGACACGGTCTTCCATACGTGTCACAAGTTAACAACGGTCCAAACTCGGCTAGTTCGCTTGATTAATACAACAGCGTAAACTCTTGCACAAGAAAAGATGACGCTTATTGCGTGTTCTGGATTTTTATAACATTCGGACATCCCACTTCGATATTTTCTATTACCCAATAAGCATCTTCCAAATTTGAAATTGTTGGTGTCGTGCTTGAGATGGCAAACGTTAAAATTTCGTTCTAATCCTTAGCATTTCAATGATTCAACCCCGGTTGTTTTTTATGACGTCGGCAAATAGTACCTCTCTTTGGCGGCATCTTTACCCCAAGAATTTCTGTGTAAAATGGGCTTTGCATAATTTCATTTTACATCCCATTGCTTAGAAGTTTCATTTTTTTACACTTATTTAAATCACTCACGATCAATTTATTACGGAGCATTTTGAAACTTGTAAAAATATTTATTTTTGTAGCCCGAGAAAACCTAGTTTAACTTAATATTACTGGTTATTTTATATTACAGCAAATTATTTAGAAATTTAAATTAAATGGTAGTTTATTTAAATTTCTAATGTTAGAACAAGGTAATTATTGAATTATTAATTTTGATGTCTAACAGTGTTCCATGACGGACTTGCATTAGTTTACCAATGTACAGGTTGGATTATTACAAATCACAAATAAGTGGCCTATAAACTGACGGTTTAAAAATTCTCGTGGCGGAGCCCCATTTTGTTGAAACCCCATATTCGTAATGTAAACTATCAGAGTAGATGTTTTATAACCTTGTCGGATACCAAATAGTACGCCATCCAGGCTATCTTATAGGTGTTCTTCAAGACTTTGTTCAAAAACAAACGATCCGACTAATGTATCGTCCATTATTCTACACCAAATATTTACTGCCTATCGGTGTTGAAAATTAGTCTCTTTTATTTCATGAGGATTTTCGAATGATCAAACATGAGAATTTCTATGATTCATTATCCTGTTCATTAAGAAAATCGCCTCGTCGGTAAACAACATTCTGCTAATAAGGTGTGGATTTCTAATGATGAAATTGCAGAACTCGGTGTATCTATTTAAATCTTCTGGTAGAAGTTTTTGTACGGGTTGTAGGTGAAATGGATAAAAACCATAGCGTTTTAAAGTTTGTCATACTTTCATTCGAGTGGCGTGAGTTGGTGTGGATATTTGACGAATACTGCTTTTTGGATTATTCTCCACCATTTCAAGAAAGAAGTTCTCCTCGTTTTCTGTTTACTATATTGGACATTCGGTAGATGTGTTTGGAACTGTTCATTTTTTACTAAACACCGATGTACATTTCTCTTGGTGGTATTTGACGATTTTAGAACCTTCTCCGCTATTGCTGAACAGCTTCTGCTGTACTCCCATTACAAAAACAATAAACGAAGTGCATATCAGCATATTAAGCATTTGTAAACGTAAACATATCTAAACCCTGAACAACTAAACTGTAATACAATAACTTTTTAACTTAATAAAAACTGTAACAATGCAAGTAACAAAAATCAAAACTTTTTTAACAATACGCTTGACAATTCATATGTTTTACATAGCACTCCAACGTATACCACAGGGTATGTCTACAACTTAAAATGTCTATAATTATGTTAATATTGAGAATAATCCAAATTTTTACTCTTTATTTTTGATTTATAATAACCTAAACTATACAATGTTAAAGTATTGCATGGCACACCCTGTATAATGTATCTGCAGAATATTTATGTTTCCGCCAGTTTTATATAAATATGTAAGAAGTAATTTTAACTTAATGTTAATTTTACGCACAGAATTAGAAAATTGAGATATTTTCAAGTTAGTCTATTGGTTGTACTGAAATTAATGGGAGTTTTTAAAAAGTAACCTTTAAGAATTTTATAAATATAACCTAAAGCGTCTGAAGCCAATATTTTTGCCTCATATTTTTAATAATAGATAACATAAATGATTAGTAATATTTGCTTTGTACAAAGGTGTTTCCAGGTTGTCCAGAAATTTATTTTTTCAATAAAAATATTATTGTTTTTCGAGGTATTTTTCCTCAACAAAAATTCAGTTTTGCCTCGTGATGGCAAAGCTTCTGTACCTCTATTATAGAAAGATTTATTCTGTCCCTGACGGAATTATGTTTTAGTTCTTCGTCATTTGAGAATTTGCGCTCACCGAGGAATTGCTTCAAGGGTCCAAATAAATGGAGATCACTCGGGGCTAAATCATGATTATATGGTAGCTGTGCATGATCTCCTAACCCATTCTGCTTATTTCCTTGTGCTATCTTGTAACAATATGCCTTTCTTGAAAGGATTTCCGGACCTGCTCTTGCAAATAGCTGCAACTTCTTCATTTTTTAATAAGTTGCTGCAATATTTAGTGTTTATAGTTTGTCCACATGGGCGGAAATCCTTAAAAATCAAGCTGAGCAGGTGGTAAGGTTTCAAAAAGCGTTCTCTAGTCCGCAGACCAATTAAACAATTTATACTTTCGTTCAAGGGTAGCCCGTCGTGACGTTGGGTTCGAAAAGGGGTTGCAGTCAGCCCTGGAAGCCCCGAAGTTCATTCGCAGTATGCTGGCCGGCAATGTTAAAGAAGGGTTATTAAATTACTTATTTATGTTGGATTTAAACTGATTACTTTGACGGTAAAAGTAACAAGAGTAAAACCTTCACAATGTAATTTATTCGTACTCATATCAAAAAGAATAAAAGAAAAGAACATTCTGAAATGAATTATACATATTTACATATATTATGATTGCATTAATTTAGTAAAAGCAGTTCTTTGCGTTGACAGTCCAGTGATTTGACCTTTATAGACGCGTGCCGTCACCTTGATATAGACAGGGTGCGTCCCGCTGTCCGTAGGTTGTACTTCCCTCTCCTACGATTTTAACTACGCGGAATTCAGTACATCCTCAGTTGCGTAAGTGGCCGCGTCGCTTGTAAGAGTGGCTCTTTACGTAATAGGTCGGATAATTTCGGTAACTGTATTTTATTCCGCTCGTGGCCGGAGCCACACGACGGAAGAAGATGTAACGACGGATGTTACTCGCAGTACGCTACTGAACAACAGGACTTTCTTTGATGGCGTCGCATGAAATTATTCACAGCAACATCTTTGTTTCCGCTACCAAGACAACACGAAACTAAGGCGCTCTGTTAATCCTGTTAGTCGGGAAGTGGAACACTGCCTAGCAACACATCCAGCCTCGACTAGAATGTTGTTGGAGTTTCGGACGGCGCAATATCTATGATTCCTGGCTGCCGAGGAATCGTAGGGGTCGCTAATTTTATGAGTGTATTTATTTCCGTTTTTTGATTTGGTTTTGAGTTTGCTTTTCAACCCTCAAAAATGTAACGTTAGTTTAGTTTAATTTTGTAAGTTATAAGGAAGATTTATTAGTTAAAGACGAATAGAGAAGCGTGATTTTCGCTTCAGTAGCGTTGTTAACGCGTTAACGGCACAATCCGATAATAAGAATTTTTGTTTAAGCGATTGATGGCGATATTCCTGTTTTAGAACACCACTTTCAGCCTGTGTTATCGTATCAGTAACCCTGTTAAAATTAGATATTTGTTAAAATTTTATACATTCTTTTAAGTGCAATTTCTGTTTCAAATAATTAATAATTTTAAAAGTTAAACTATAACTTTGTATAATTTTTATAAACGTTGAGCTTGATACAATTTTTACTTCTGTTTTCTTGACAACCTTACGTTTGCTTATTTAATCTAATAATTTTTTGGTACACTAAATTTGACCTGCTGCCTTTATTATTAATTTAAACTATCTTAAGCCACGGACACACCTGATTTTCTGGGTTTAAACCGTGTGTCAATTATGTTTTTATTTTAGTGCCTATTTAAAGCCACTCGCGCCCTTTATTATTTTACTGTTAAAATTTCTGTCATTAAATGATTTAATTCTATCACCTTGTTTTTGATAGAATTCATGGCTAACTCCCGAACTACCCTTGGGCATGGATATATAAAATATGTTTATCTTGCTATGAATAAAAATAGTTATATTTTGGCATCCACCGGGACTCTGAATTATTTCCCTTCTTCAGTTGGGTTCTAATTTAGCGCACTCAGTCAAAAGGAAGATTGTAAGTTGACTTCTAATTAAGGAGCGGCAATCTGCCTTGATCTTTCAATTTAAAGGATCTTCAACAGACTCTGCCTTTAAAAGAACAACGTCTCGTTTAACTCATCTAAATTGTCAAATATGGCGTTTTCAGCATCACCCTACAATGAAAAGATAGGAAAATTAGTCATTCGCAACAGTTTTGCAGTTATAGGATGACCTTTATTTACAGGTACAATTCGAACCTAACTTATCTCTACCTAATATATCAACTAGTGTCAGTTCACAGCAAGCTCATCAAATTGCAATAAATACACCGGTTATTGCGCTAGTTTCGGTATACAACTTAGATATTAAATTTGATGATAATCCATAAGATCCTTTGTCCTTGATTGAACTAGTTGAAGAAAAGGATGAAGCACAAAGTATTCTAAAAATTAATTTATTTGAATCTACTAGCAATTTTTTTACAGGGAAAGTTACATTTTGGTATCTTGTTAGGTAGATGTAGTTAATAAATTTAAACGGATTTTTTGGCTTTAGATTTTAAAGACAACATTTGGAAGCAAATCAGAGAAAGTACTCAACTGAACCTGTAATTCTTTTTATTACTAGAATAGAAACACCTTTTAGTAGACTAAAGTACATATTGCTAGATTTCAGAATATCTTAGGCCAGTGCGCATCGGATCTATTGGTCCCCAAATTGGGTTTACGTTCAATTCACACGAATTCGATAGTCTTTATATTATAATTTAAAAGGAGCACATTAATTGTTCCTGAGGAACTCGCAAAATGGCGGAAAAATAACTTTTGTTTCTTATTGGGACTGCGTCTTGTCAGATAAGATTTTTAGACCGGCCCTGTTTAATCCTTATTTTTACAAACCGAGGAGGAAGAATCAAAGCGTACAGAGTTCCGCAAGCCTAGTCCGATATTAATTCAAAAAGGGATTTTATGAAGCGGACGTATTAACCAAATGTTTTATGATAGTGGTATAGCCGAATAATTACGAGCTAATTGATTGCTAAGAACTCTTTTATCACAACATTGCAAATGCATCTGTAAAGCAAAAATGAATACTAAATTAAATAATTGTTTTATGACACTTATAAATTGAAATCCAAATCTATGTAAAATATTTATTTCAAATGAAAACGGACTAAGATCTATTTTATTCACGATAAAAGAATATATCAAGTCTACGACGTAGAACGTGTACAGTGTCTTCTCTCAACGTCGCAAAATTCAGTTGTGCCAGCTAGTTCATTTGATGTCGGAGAGGGATCGGCGTTAGCACAACATAGCCCAGCTTCCAACACAGTAAAAGGAAAGAAATGGGCGCCAGTCGTTCGCAGAATCACAGAGACAACACACACCGAACGACAACATGTATGGTGTACTTACTTTACCCTAAATCTTCTCAATTTGTACCATTGGTCCAGCAGCCAGAAGTTCCACCTAGCTGAAAAAGGGTTAGGTAATGCTGTTCGTCAAAAATAATTTAAAACGGGTAGGTAACAATAGTACTTATTCCACCAAAACTGGCGAAGACAACAAATAAAAGAGTGTTGCACATCAACAATAAGGTTAAGTACTGTTAGAACAACAAAGTTAATTTATGTCCTCGAAGGGACGCATACATCAAGCATTAGTTACTGAACTTGCCTTTTGCACATTAAGGCTAACGCAAAATATAATAATTGTTACAATTATGCCAATATAACAAATTAAATTTATGTCCTCGAAGGGACGCATACATCAAACAAAGGTTACTGAATTTGCCTTTTTCGGATTAAGTCTAACGCAAAATATAACAATTAATCGAGCGTACCCCGTATATCAAACGGTAACATATGAATCTGAATAGTAACTGCGTCTTACTTGGACGCAAGTGAATGAAAAGCAGAAAATTAATGTTAAATGAGAAGTATTACTAAGTCATAATGCATTATCATCGGAAGTAATAAAACAAATTTTTCCTAAAAACAATTGCACTGAAGGTCCATTTGGGACGGTTTCGTTCTCGAGGATTAACCAAGCATATGCATGTATATCCACTCAAATAACTGGATCATAAATTAATAAAAAAAAACAGTAACTTTGTGATGGTGAAAAACTGCAAAGTAAAGTTTATAGCATATTTAAAATGAATAGTAAAAGCAAATTAAATTAATATTAAATTAGACGGCGTTACTTTACAGTGAGTAGTACAACTTTAATATATTGTGATTTATGTGATTAAATATTACATATGTTCTAAGTTGCAAGTTAAAATGCAGAGAACGTAAGCAGGACTTCATATGTGGCGAAGATAACTTGATAAAATTCAACGAAGTTTGTAAACCAAATACATTGTAGCTTATTTATGGAAAGTAATTATTAAATTGAGTAAACAGCGCTCACCGTGTGCTTCAGGTGGAGCGACATAATGCAAAGGAATAAAAACATAAATGTACGACCTTATTTAGAGGCTAGGAGTAATCGGCAGTCGACATCCATATGGTGGCAGCATCTTAATACAACGCCTGGCAGAACGTAGTCCCCAGCGGTAAACGGTGGTTAGATGTTTCAGGAACACAAAGAAAATCCAACCGTTTATGTACAAAGCGATTATTGAAAAGAAAGGAGCGAGTCGTGCTTCGAACATATGCACATGTGTCGATAAACCTTGCAGATACGAAATGTTTGTTGAATTTCACCAAGGACTTTTGATTTAATTTGGTTGCGTTAAATCGCGACACTATTTCTTGAATACAATTTTAAAATACAGAATGTTCTATAACAGATTAATTGGCAATTAATAATGAAACGAATTTGTAGCAAAAGAGTTTTATAGCGACTGGAAATAAATAAATAAATAAATAAATATATATATATATATATATATATATATATATATATATATATATATACA
>JAHWXV010414679.1:0-13785 GCA_024586415.1 Phrixothrix hirtus
GAATGAATTTTTATAAATCTTTTTAATATCTAAAAATATACATAAACCATTATAATTATATTAATTTTAGACCAAAAGTAATTTTCCTATATATATATGTCTTTTTCACTTTTCGAAGTTTTGGACTTTACTCGTAAATATGCAACATATAATTAATTCAATGCAAGGAAACGCGGTCTTTAGTGCTATTTATTTGATAAAAATGGCTGAAATACTAGAAGCAATGGATGCAAATTAATAGGTTTCCTTCTCATAGCACGCTTACTTTTGTTGTTCTATACGTAGAAAGAAAATATTTATAATTTCTCACCTGAAGTATAAACTATCTTTATCAAATAAAGTGTCATTAAACAGTTTACCAGTTGTTTACATATGTCATTTTCACTAATGCATTTGTTAACCATAGCCATCTTCCTTTTCATTGAGCGAAATATGTTTTGCATATATAAATTCTAATATCTTGTAAATTACATATTTATAATTTGAGGAAGAAGGCCTATTCTAAAATGTTATAATATATAGGGGATTCCATAAAAAATATTAATTATATCACGTGATTTACGCACACCATTGGATTTTTACGTTATTTTATAAAAATTTAGATAATTTTTAACGACTTTTATATGAAACTTTGTTCGAAACTGCCATAATAAATAATATGAAGACTTGATTGGTCGAAATATAATCAATAACACTGTATATCACCTACTATTTTACTAATTCAAAATTCGCGATAATTAAGAATACTTGCGTTTTAAGACAAAACGAGGAAAATAAGTTTAAGTTTTAGCCACTACATTTGATTAAGTTTAAGGAAAATTAAGCAAGAAATCCAATAAAGTCATTCGTAAATTGTGAATTTTTTGTTTGCCGGCTATGGATAAATCTCACTATTTAAATAATAAAATGAAAATATTCTACTTTGTTTTTTAGTGTAATAAATAAAAGTGTGGTTTCGGGTTATACTAAAAGGTCAACACATAAAAAATATTCTGTTGCCATTGCTCCCACCTGATACTTGGTAAATAAATACATTCCGAAATATTTATTGTGCAGGCATCGTGCAGTGGAATTAATAACATGTCTAGATGTATGTTCTCCAGCGGTTGTCAAAAAGTGTACATTTTCCCTTTTTTCCAAAAAGGACTTTATTTGTGTTCATTATGTTATCAATTGGTGTCGCAGTAATTAAACCCATTCTGTATAGTTATAACCATAAGACTGCATGAACGTAGCTGAGCCCGGTCTTAAACTTTTTTATACTTTGTTAGTAAATAACTTACAATATTAAAATTTTTTTATTTTTAGTAGATAGATGGTGGTTAGATTAAGACATGTCTATTATCGACGCGTAATTGAGGAACACGATTGCAGAATGAGCTTCGCACACTTTTGTACTTAATAATAAAGTAATTTGTAGAATTTTAAGAAATTGCAAGGTTTGAAGGACCCTAAAAAATCTTATGAAACTTTAAACTTAATAAAAATGTAACATCTTGAAGTAAATAGGGCATTATCGATTTGATTCAAAATTACTTTCATTTTAAATTCTCCCCTGAACTGTCATTAATACGAAGGTAAGTAGTCGCAAAGTCGGCCCCGGCTGGTCTAGTGGTTAGCTTCTTTGTCTCTACACTCAATGGACGCTGGTTCAAGCCCGATCGAGGTCAGTAAATTTTTCAGCGAAGAAAAATTTAAAAAACGCCATATTTCCGGATAAGGAAGTAAAATTGTAGGCCCCGTGTTAAGGTGAGTTTGGCACGTTAAAGATCCCTACCCACGGTGGAGTTCCTCCAGATTTGGAAAAAATCTAGTAGGAATGGCGGGAAATTCTCCCTCCTGAACCCTCAGCCACAAAAACAAACAAACAACAAACAAGTAGTCGCAAACTACATTCGGTGACGACGACTTTTGCGAACTTAACTGTCAATGAACAACCATATTATCGTCCTGTAGTTGAAATAACCTCACGTTGCAAAATGTATGCCCTTTAGAAAATACACGTGCAAATAGTTCGAAACTTAGCTATTTACCAACTTAAATGGAATGTTAGAAAATAATTGCCCTATAAACCAATTTTCAAAAAACTTCGATAATACATTATCATCATGGTAATTTACACAGAACTTGTATACATTTTTACCGTAGAATAGTCAATACATTGTGCTTTTAACAAATCCCGTGGAGAGAGTCGATTTACAAGAAAATCATTAACTTCCGCCAAAGTTCTTTGGTACCAGCTTCTTCTAATGAGATCAATGCCGCTAAATCACGTCTTCAGTATATTACTTTTACAATGCAGAAATATTTGTTTAGAAGGGATGGTAATGTTTAAATTTATAATAGCGAGTACCTGTTTAATTTTTATTACTAAATCTTGTGAGATGATGGTATTTTATAGAATTTCCCGCTAAAACCCGTTTAACGTTACAATATAAAAGTGTATACACAATTTCAAAATTACAACTAATCACACGAAATAATATAAACTTAATTATAACCGTTATATAATAACGGTTATTTAATTGGATTGATATTTTTATATACAGTTTCTCATCCTATCAAATAGCTCTAAATTCTGAATTTTAAATTAATGGTGGCCATTTTCGAACATTCTATATATAGCTTAGATAGGTGGATGGGTGGGTTCGTGCGTGTATGCGTGCGTGTGTGCGTGCGTGTATGTGAGTTACATTTATTGTTCCCTAGTTTCATTTTTCCAAGATTAAAGTATTTCTATGATATTGAATTTTGCAATCACAATTTCATATTTTGAATTAATTTACGCTAGAATATTTAGTTGCACTTTGCATTAATTGAAATTAGTATTCCTCATGTGAAAATATTCAAATTACTTTCAGCATGATGCTTTGCATTCCTCTTCAGAATAAATTGTTCTATGAAAATTTGTTTGCTTTAGAAATTATTAATGTTTTAGAAGATAGATCGTAATACAACTTTGCCTGATGAACATTTTCATAATCGGTACTGTATGTTTCTACGAAACGTTATACAGTTAATTTTCTACAACCTTTACAGCTGTGTAACTATTTTTAAAGGTAAATAGCAAAATAATGAGCTAACTAAGGGTACAGAATATATCACATATTATACGTATACCATGTATTAAATTGAGTCGGATGAAAAAGTTCAGTTATTTGCATTTTTGTTTCCTTGTAGATCTAGAATGAGATTTAATGAGTTAGTTATAGTTGCGGTGTTGCATGATAATTTTCCGTTGGACTGCTAGCTTCAAATTTTATAATTGATCAGTGAATAGGAGGAGCACTACTTACATTGTGAGCCTAATAATAAAGAAACAGTAATTTATCATTCGAAATTGATTGGCTGTTTTTCAAAATATTCTCCCTATCATCTATACGTTTTTGCATTCTTTCGAACCAATTATCAAATAATTTTTGTCATTCTGTTTAAGACATCTCTAAAACATGGCTTTATGAACGCAGCGGCAGCTTTTTCTCCCGACGAAAACCGTTGTCCACGGAATTTATTCTTGACTTTCGGAAACAAAAAGAAGTCATTGGGTGCCAAATCAGGACTGTACGGCGGATGACCCATTAATTTGATTTTTTGAGTGTTGAAATAATCGGTTGTTAGGCGAGATGTGTGAGAGCTCGCGTTGTCGTAATGCCGAATGATCCTACGGCGCTTGTTTATTTTCCATATTTCACTGAAGATTTCTGGCGAACAAATAGTGGTGTACCATTCAGAAGTGACCGTTTTACGTTACTGCAAAGGCACTGTTGCCACACGACCAGTATTTTCGAAAAAACAGGCGAGCATTTGTTTCGAAGTGCTTCGAGTGCTAACAACTTTTGTTGGGCTTGATTCATCTTGAAACACCCATACAGTCGACTGCTGTTTACGTTACAGCTCATACGCATATATCCATGATTCGTCACCTGCTACAATATTATATATGTCTTTTCAAGCACCTCTATTGTATTTCGTAAGCATTTGCTTGCACAAATCGATACGGGTATCGATGTTTTCAGATTATGTGGGATGCAACGAGAACAAACCTTTTTCACGGCTAAATGTTCATGCAATATTTTATATATGCTGGTCGAACTAATGTATAAGGTTGGCTCAATCTCACAATATGTCACATGACGATTTTGCATTATCAGTTTTTGCACAGCATCAATGTTTTCTGGCACAACAAATGGTTTTGGCGACCTTCACGGTTTTTGTCGGTGAGGGAACTGCGGCCACGGTTAAACTCGTTATACCAGCGTTTCACAGTGGCAAAGTGGGAGCAGGTTGATCGATACACTCTTGTCTAGATAATCCACGTCGAATGACGTAATAAATCATCGCACGAAAATTTTGATGAGTTAATTCTATTTTTACGCTAAGGCACAATTTTTGACTCACTATAAATACCACTAATCACGCTAAAATGTCAAAATGTTTTGAATAATGTTATGTATAAAAATATTAACTTAGATGGCCTTTTAAACACGCAGTGTTGCCAAGGGTCACAATATAAATAGTGCTCCTCGCAACTACAGAACTATGTGTTTCGAATATACTTTCTGGTGACGTGCAATGTAAAGGGATTTAATTAATCAAAAACTGCTATCGTACGGAAGTAAAACGGCCTTCTTTGGTTTTGAGTACCACCGCGTGGAGGGAAACTGTGTTAAAAATATATGCTTCCATAACCGTTGAAACATAGTTATCTCTCAAATTCCGAATGCATCTTTACTTTATTCAATAATCAATTTTAGCACCTAAATGTCGATCTAAATATTTGCATGCGTTATGATCATTTTTGAAATATCTACCAAATAAACGGAATTTGTGTCTTGGCAAATTGTGCAGTATTATTAGTATACTTTAAAAGCAAGCTTCATTTAGTTATTTGGGGAAATCAAGACCGTATTAGGTGATACTTTTCTCATTCATAATTTTAAAGTTTGTCATGTAGTACATTGTAATGCCACTAATTAAGTAAAGCAAAATTGGGTATTTTGTTTAATATCCTTGTGTTTGATACTAGTTCGCCATTGCTTGCTTTGCATAGCTAATCTTTTCAACTATTATTAGTGATTCAACATTAGTACTTAATAACATATAAACTTTAGCTATACGAATAATATAACTTCTGCTGTAGAGATACATAAAAATTAATTGGATCCATTTTATCCAATCTCATGCTGTTTGGTTTTCCAGTCTTATTTCAAAATTTAGATTGAAGTAAATTTCATTTAATTTTCAAACACGCTATACAAATCAAGCTGTTATAATAAAGTAGTATTATCAATAGAACCTAAATTTATATGAATGAAATTTTGTAGTTGCTCGATTTATACTTATCTGTGTAAATATAAACATAATAAACACCTTTTGTGTTATTCAGGCAGTTCTGTCCGTAAATTTGACACAAATTTCGATAGTCGT
The DNA here is from genome assembly GCA_024586415.1 of Phrixothrix hirtus. NCBI lineage: Eukaryota > Metazoa > Arthropoda > Insecta > Coleoptera > Phengodidae > Phrixothrix > Phrixothrix hirtus. Next base: position 5,428 of record JAHWXV010414679.1, read on the forward strand.
CAATTTCAGTAATGGATTTCAGGTTAAAATTATGTTTTGTTTAGGAATGCATGCAAAATCTTCGCCTAGAACAGAACGACACTTGACATTCCAACGTCGTAACCAAATTTCATCTATGTCAGTGTAGTTGATAAAAGGTGACTACTACTATTTTTTAATTATGCGAACCTTATTTTCTTTCCTTGTTTGCCGAGTTGGAAAAATTGTTTTGGAAAACCTTAATAAATTTTTGGATTTTATATCCAACTTACCGCACTGTCAGATACTGCTGCTCTATTGTAATAAACTTGTTTTCTTATAAGTTTATTTGGTAGCACAATAAATAAAACTGTAACGCGAGAACTTTAATACATACAATCCTGCTCTTTGACATGCAAAGTCTGCGTATAGTGTCACGCGTTGGCTTTCAGTCGAAGCGTGGGTCTGGGTTTGTACCTTATAAATAGAAAGAAGGCTCCTTCGGTGCTTGTTTCGTCAAGTTATACAGTATCGGTTGTATAAATTCAACAAAAGTTATATTCATCTAAAACTAACTTGACATTAAATAACGGAGGATGTGAGAATATATGCAGAAAAGGGTTATCGAAAAGGAATGGGTTGGATTTAAAAGGTTGTGCACTTTTATTGGCGACCCAGGGTGTATATTTTTACTTGCTCATAAACTGCAGTACGGTTTTCATCATGAACATTTTCAGAAATGAATTTCAATTATGAAAAATTATTGTATTTGCTTTTCAGACATTAATTCTATTCAGAGCATTTTATATAAATACATTCCTATGTAATTAGAACTGAAATGTAAATCTTGTATTCATATAAGCTTAATTATTACCTCCAGAAATTTTATTTTTAGGTTTTCATAAACAATTAATACAGATTCAGTTTTAACTGAAGTTTATTTTTATCCAATTGTATGTATATTTTAAAATGCATGTTATAAATTCTGTACAAATATTAAATTTACACATATTTACATTCATTAACATTATAAATAAAAATTCTTTATAATAAACTAATTTTTACGCTGGGTATTTCAAAAATAACTTTAGCTTAGTTAAAAACCTTTACGGAAACAAATGTGTACTTTAGCACTTTATTTTAAATCACGACAGAGGTCGCATGAAAGCATTAATTTCGATTTTAACAAAGATGAATAACATTGACACAGCTGTTTGTTCATTAAATATGGCTGATTTTACACGTAGTTATGCGGTAAAGGCTTTACTTTTTAATGCCGTTTATGTTAATTTGTGTTGACATTTACAGTGTTCGGATATTAACGTCTTTTAGGATTAATTGTGTGAGATTTTGTAATTCGATATCTTCAAAGAAAATATCGAACGAAATACTGACTAAAATATCATCGCTATTTTAAATCGTTGTATTGTTTTGTCCCGGCGTATTTTGCAACATCGAGTGGTAAGGTAAGGATAACGCTAATAACCAAACTTAATTTATTGTTTATATTTTACTGCAAACTGTATACCATTAATGAGTGCTATATCAGCGGGTTAAAAATGATTAAATCGTGACAATTTCTCGTGAAACAAATTTTCAGTTTTGAATTTAATTAATTAATTTATTCCTTTTAAATAAATTTACTGGTCAGAATTCTGTTTTAATATACGTCTATCATTAACGCCTTATGGAATATCGAATACTAAACGGTCTTGTGACAATTAATTCAATGTATAAATTAAGTTGTACGTCTCAGGCGGATATTTCCCAGGTAACTACGGGTTTAGCTTGAAGAGCTATCAATAAGTCTTATTCATAACCTTCTTCACTCGAAGGTAAAAAAGGACTGTTTTTAAATATAATATGAACGGATTTTCGCTTTAGGAGCGTTTCTCAAATGTCTTGTTCATAACCTTCTTCACTCGAAGATAAGAAAAGACTGTTAAAAATGCGAATTTCTACAAGGTATTTATATGATTTTGCAACGCAAGCATATTTCGACTTTATGTACACTTTGTCACGTAAATCGAAAACTAAACATAAACAGCGCAGTAGAACGGTTAATTTGGCAAATTAATTATGTAAAGGTGCGTTGATAATTACCCAGAACATCTTTAAATAATTAATTGCCTTACAAACCAAATAAACTTAATTATGAACTTATTTGAAAATAAAACATGGATTAAATTATATGTACGGATAGCTAAATAAACAGTGGATTTGAAAATATTCTTAAAAATACGTATTTAATTAACGCTAAGCGGGAAATCGCTAATTATTAATTCGAAATTTCAATTTAGTTAATAGTGTATGTATGTTAAAAGGCGATAATCATAATCTATTTCCGCCAGACAAACGAAATTATCCAGGTCATGACTTGTTCTTGAACTTTTTCCGTTTGTTTACATGTATCAATTACTAGGTTATCAGCTGTTTATTTATCTATAAACGAAGAAATGAATTGATTCTTTTTAATTACAAATTATGACGAAAACTTAATTCAGGGAGTTTTACGTCATTAATTAACCTAATGAAATGAAATATAGATACATACAGGGTGCTATCATGAAATGTTAAATAAATCATTAGCAAAAATAAATTACATTAACATATAACTAAATTCCAATGAACAAAATAACTTTTTAATATGAAACAAGCAATTTTAGTTCGAACAGCAAAGATATTTTGTACTTGATTTCAGGTGCACGTTACAAAACAACTAGAGTTACTTAATGCATTTACTCGAAGGTTTCTTCTTCTCTTTACTAATATATTATTCTACACCAATCCGCTTAAAGGTTAATGGACCTCAGATGGCTCACCTTTCAATACTTCTTCTACGTACACTCTAATCTACATTATCTATTATTTTGTTAGATTTCTTGAACTTCACCTAGTTCTTGCATTGCTTAGTCTAAAAAATATGTTAGTTGCAATTATAAATCGTCTTCCTATACAATCTGTTTAATATCTTTATTTGTCGTCCATTGTACTATTTATTGCAGCATTACCAGGCTGCTTTCAGGTAAAAATGCGCCCTTTTAATGCATACCATGCATATTTTTATAGCGTTTTTAATAGCATTCTATTTAACAATTTTATTTACTGCTTCAAACAACCCCCAAACATTTAAAATTCAGTTAAAAATTTGAAACAGTAATTAATATGGTAATCTGAAAGTATGAATAAATTACTACTAAAAGTAAAATTGAACAATTCATTTTCAATATAAATTTGGTTATCTGTAGGTTCTTGAACATGAAGAAAACATAATAACGATAAAAACTTTATTGAGTAAAGTATGTGCCATTCCGTCTAAGGACCTATTAACATAGAAAATACGTCGCGAAGCAATTTTTGAAATAACTTTTAATAAGCTCCAAGGAATTTCGCTCTACTCCGCGCCGTCTAGAGAATTTTGTTAATACCGAAATAAATAATCTTCATCACTCATAGTTCAATCATAATCAGAGTTTTAGGTTGTACTAGTGAGGGTCGTTTGTAAAATTTTGCCTATGTGATCATGATCGTCTTCATAAAATATCTCTATTGTTCGCCACACCTAAATTTTGCATTTAAAGCTTACGTCTATTTTACTTTATAAAATTTCCTTACATCATAGATACCTTTGCTTCAAAGAAAATAATATTATCTTCGTTGAACGTACTTTGGTTTTGTATAAAATTAGCCTTGAACATTTGTTAGATATAGTGCCACGGATTCTAGCTCAGTAGCAAAGCGGTAGAGAAGGGGGGTGGGGTATGTTGTATTTAATGTTGGTAAAAAATTGTCTAAAAAAAATGTACTTCTAGGTATATACCTCTTGGTTTGAATTAAGTTGAAGTTTGCTTAGGATAAAAATAAAGTAAATTAGAGAATAAATAGGGCGCCAGTCGTTCACTTTAAAAGTCACAAAGAATACCTCGACGTCAAGATATTCACTTAAGATAAACTTATTCACAGTAGGAACTCAGCATCTGGAACAGTAGACCTAAGAAAACCTAAAGAAAAGTAAATTAGGTAAAAGGAAGCTCAGTGAAATTACAACAAGATAATTCAACAAGTAATCAGGTATTTATTCGAACACCCAGTAGACTACTCACAAATTGCATAACATTATATCAACAAATAAAAGTAAAGTAAATAATAACTGTTAATTTGTCCTGTTTAGGGACGCATTGACAATCAAAAAGGATATCTGAAATGGTTTTTATAGATCAAAGATAACATAGAATAATTGAATTTACAACTGCAAGTCTCAGTAACATTAATTATAAATTCTAGTAAAGGATATATTTGACAATCAGATAGGATAAGTGAAATGCTTTTTATAGAACAAAGCTAACATAGAATTATTCGACGGTACCTCGTATATAACGCGTACAGTACAACATTAACTCAATTCTAAATATTTTAACATCAGTAAATAAATTATGTAGAATAGAGCAATCTATCAAATGATATGAAAGGGTAAGATATGTTAACATAAAAGTAAATTTAAAGAGCTTAAAAGCGTTAATTATTTATCAAAAGAGTAGTTGGAATAACAGCGTCAATTTAATTTACAAGAAATAGTTAAACAGTAAAGTGATCATGGTATGAACCCGAGTTAAACGAAAAAAATTACACAAAAGTATACGCTATCCGATTATGCAAAAGTGGTATCAAAAAAACTATTTAAAAATAAAGCATTTTAAACTATGGAATGAATGTAAAAAGCTAGCAAGCATTTCATATCTTTTCTCTGGAGAAACTTATACCTATGCTGCATAAAGTTATCGAGCGTACCTCGTATATGACTAAAGAATTTAATATCAATATATTTTTAAAACCGAAAAGTAAAGAAGTTCCTTTCTTATTTTGCAATCATTGAAAAGCTATTAAATTTTTAATTTAAATAACTCAAAAATTAAATACGGTAGCAAAACTAAGCGAGGCAATTATTTTACATTTAAAATATAATTAGATTAGGAAGGCAGCAAACATCTATTGATACATAATGCAGAATTTGAAATTAAAAGAAACTAAACATGTTATTGATGTCTATCGGTACGGACACATATGGTCGTTAGAAAGCGGAGCTATCGGACAAGTTGAAAACATCGCCCTCGCAGTTTATAGGAAATGATAAAAATTAAGATTTTGTACGACCTTAAGATTTCCATACATCGAACAGCATCTCATATGTCCATCTGGAATTAACGGAGCACCAATCAGCATATCATCCATTTAGCGTTTAGCCAATTATGATCGCTCATAATAACGCAGCGATTAAGCACAAAGAAATATATCCTACCAGTCAAGCTAAAAGGAATAGACCAAAACGAATTAATTCACTGAATAGAAAAAAAACTAATCAGTTTTACCGTTGTATTAAAATGATCAACGCTTGTCTTTACATTAAATAAATAAAGAATAATCGACACTTCACATCGTATGCTTGTATCTTAACAAAGTTGGAGCACAAATGTAAGATAAGAAAATGTATTTTAACCAAATCAAAGTTTTAAAGCGAATTTTATATTCCCAAATTTTGTCCCTAGACGGCGACATATACCGGATTAATAAACTATTTTACTGAATCTCCGAAATTAGGTTTATTAATTATCACGAACCTTCATTTCTGAAGCACTAATGTAAGAAAAAGAATTATTTACTAATTTACACATATAGAAACATCCAAAACGAATTTTCGTTTTTTAATATCCCCATTATATACACATTCGACCCAAACGAAATGAATACACTAAAATTAATAAAGAATATTGAACAGTTAAAGGTGAGACCGTGACAATAGACAATGCTGTATGTCCCTCCAATTTTACTTGTAGAAAATTTCAGCTCTTTGTGAGCTGCGTTAGGGTTACTTATGTATCCTCCTCTTAGTTTTAGTTATTAAAACTTTTATATGGCGTGGTTGAAATTAAAAGTTGTTAGTGTTTTCGCACAAGTTGAATTTAAAAAGTAACGTACGAGGGTAGTTCTATAAGTCAGCTAAAATGAAATAAGCAGTTGTTTCTTCGAAGGTAATTACACAAGAGCCTACGATTTTGTCGGATAAAATATAGTTTCCCAAGAACTTATTGCCTAATTCGACGAGAAAAAGTGACACTTAACAAAATTGGGGGCCCAAAGGGTATCTTCATTTACATATACTCTTACTTGGGTTCTGAAACCTATAATAGCATTTGGCTTTTTATTTCTGTTACTGTGCCATATTATTCCTGTTGAAGACGCACTAGGTTTAGTATAGTGGTTTGAGACAATCTATTTTAACCTTGGACATGGTGCTAATCTCTCCAAGGACTTGGGCCTAAAAATGCACGAAATTGAAAGTATTTTAAAGTTCTTCAAAAAAATGGGACAAAGCTTGGGAGAATATGTCAGACAAAACATTTATTACTATGAAATAGAGTCTTCTCCGGACATTTAAAATTCAAAATGTAAGTTCTGGTAATTTAATTAGAAAAATCTGTTACGTAGTAGAAATGTACATTTTGCTGAAATTACTATTATACTGATATTTGAAATAAAACATTTAGTTTATCTATAAAGGCATTTAATTTAACAAGTCGCTGCTGTTGCATGGGAAAGATATATCCGATATTCGGGCTACCAGATTTATTAATGTAAGAAAGGACAGAATTACTTGACGTAATAAATATAGCTCCCTTTTTACTGGGCGGTTGTCGGTTAGAAGAGACTCGTGTTTAATACCAATTTATCTCGAGCCAAAGGCTTTACAGTTTCTATAAATTTGTAACCGGTCAATATTCATTATTTACTTTAAATTTGCCATAAGATGTAAGTATATTGCCGTTTGTTACTTTTGATCAATTAACAGCAATATTTGCCTTTATGTTGAGATGTTCTTAGAATACAATTTAATTGTATTAAAAGAGAGCAAGTGAATTAATTAAGACAACCAAAAATATTTTTATAATTTTAAAACACCCACTTTTAATAACGTGTCTAAAATTCTATTTTCTAAATTATTTAAAATGTATACTAAATCTTACTTTTGTGTAAATGCGGATGATAGTAATTGTTATTAGTTGCTTATAAAGAAAAAGCGAAAACTTGTAAAATAGGAAACTGAATGTTGTCCTAGAAATTCGAACATCGATTTTTAGTTGCTAACGTAGTATTTATCCTTATTCGTATATTAATGTAAGTAAAATGAATAAAGAATTAAAATTAGAATCGAAATAAGAATGCCCTTGTTTGCTATTACGACAGCATGTAGTTATTTTCCAATGTTTTCCAACGCCTCTGAGATGTGGTTCATGAACCACTTGTTTGAGAAGTGGAGTTTATCGATTCGTCGTTACGTACTGTGAAGTATAATAATCAAGAATAACACAAATGCTCAGTTAATTCACTTTACATCGGGTAGTGCATTAAAATACTTTTATAGACGCTGTTTGATTGTATGTGTTATATTTCTTTAGGTTAGTAGTAAGTTTTAAAACCATTTTTCGTCTCTATACATATTAAACTGGAGCAAATGTAGGTATTTATAATAAGAATTTGTACAAGAACAAATGAATTGGGCAATTTTCAAGCTATCCTAAAATTAACGACCATTCGAAATCGTGTTGAGGATAGAAGCATTGTGTTGTCCTAGTAGGTTACGAATAGTGTGGGGTACTAAACGATCAAACGTTGAGGCGGTCAAATTACCAAAATTTACTTATTTTTCAGTAAAACGGGTAATTTTAGGCAATGTGTCCGCCTCACAGCTCGACCATTAGTATAGCGTGGTAATCACATACTTTTTAGGACTTCTACTAGTTGTAACTATTTTTCAAGTATTCAATCGGGTTAATTTATCTTGCGATTTTCTGTTTAAACAAGCAGCTAATAGTATTTAGTTGAGCAACATCAGGTACGTTTTTTATTGTAAAATTCAATAAATTATCTTCTGTTAACCAAGCAGATTCATTAGAAGAACCTCTTTATTTCACAATGCTTTTGAAATATGACAATGTGGTTTGCATTTATAAACGCACTACAAAACAAATAGGAGGATCATTATGACATGCATATACGCCAAACATACTGGTTCTAAACAGACGACTGAACGACCGTACATAGACTTCTGATTGACACCGTCAAATGGGCTTGGATTAGAATAGGCGCTTCAGGATGACATTGAAAATACGTACTAGAAAATATATCCAAAATGTTGTTACGACACGTATAACGTAACAGCGGATATATCGAATGCTGCCAAGCTAGTAAAGCGGAGTTGACGAGAGTATAACGTTCAGACATCGCATTGAATAAGACAAAATCAAAAATTTTAAGCACCATCAGTTCCAGTCGCAGCCGCCCAGGAACGATGACGCATCATATATATATATATATATATATATATATATATATATATATATATAA
>JAHWXV010414717.1:0-29825 GCA_024586415.1 Phrixothrix hirtus
TCATTTATATATGATTTTATAATGTTTATTTTAAAAATATAAAAAAAATTACCTTAGGGATAACAGCGTTATTTTTATTAGAAGTTCTTATTTTAATAAATGTTTGCGACCTCGATGTTGGATCAAAATTAATTTTTGATGTAGGTGTCAAAATTTTAAGTCTGTTCGACTTTTAAAATTTTACATGATCTGACTTGGTGCAACGAATTGTTGCGTTTAGAGCTGCTATCAACAGAAGTCTGAAACGATCGGCAGTGCAGCATACTATTACGATGAACATTTCCGGTGGGAGAGTCACGAAAATGTTGAATGGCGACGTTTGGTATCATCCCTTGTTGGTATCGTATCAAGAAATAATTGATCACTTCTTTTTTGAAGATTACAAAAGACCAGTCACGCTACTGGCGCCAGCCAACCGTATCAAGAAATAATTGATCACTTCTTTTTTGAAGATTACAAGAGACCAGTCACGCTACTGGCGCCAGCCAAATATGTGTAAATGATTGAAACGTTTTTAAAAAACCAATTGTCCCCGTATTACCTGGTTTCAATAGCTCATATCACCAGAAACTCTATGAATGCCTTGAGGCAGATTTTTCCCTAATCGCCTCATATCCAGAAACGACATCATTTGCCTGCATAATCCCCCGATTTATCAGTGTGTGATTTTTTTATAGATCGCCCACAACATACTGAACGCTTAAGACAAATATCTGTCGTAAAGTCAAAGACACTCCCAAGGACATCTTCAAAAATAGCAGACTATAAACGAAGATTTTGTAAGTTACTAAATAATTATTTCAAAATAATTAAACGACTATTTATTGTCGCCTGCTTCTTTGCCAGGCCCTGTATAAATTCCCTAATTTAAGCGGCGATTATGTCAATGTGAAACTGCAATGAAATAAAGGCGTGTAAACAGACCGCTTCTGATGTAAGAGATCAGTATGGACGAAATTTGACCGAGTATACCAAATTTTGGCTAAAAAGCTTTCTTACAACGCCGTAAAACCCAGTTTCTATCAGAAACAAATTATGAAAAACGGTTCCAATGTTACGTCGCTGGAAAGAAGATGTTCACCATTGAGTAGCCATGATGGAATATCGAGCAAGACTTCAAGTAACTGCCGTGGAATGTAAAAACCGTTGCCAGTAATGGTATGGCGCGAGATGTGTGCAAGTCATACTACTCATTTTTGTTGACCAAAAGAAAAACAAACACTTCAGCAAGCATGTTGCAAAGACAATTTCCCTGATTCCATTGCCTCTAATCAATGGCTTCATTTATCCGCAGATCTTAACCTCGTGGGCCATAGGGTTTGGTCCATTTTAGAGGCAAGAACAAGTCATCTTTGAGCAAAAAATTCACAACATTTACACAATGGACACTGCAATAGCAGCAACCAGTACTGTTTTCTTTGAAATTTATGTTTAGTTATGAGTTGTTCCATTTTGCTTGGGCGTCTTCGACTTGTCTTATTTTGTTCGAAGTATTTTGTCGCATCTTGGAATTTTGTAAAGTTTCCAAGTTTTAATTAGTGAGTCTGAAAATCCTAAGAAACGTTGAACACCCAACGACTATATTTGTACGTCCCACTATCTATTGAACAAGGGCAGATACGCAAAGTGTATTCCGCGGACACCTCAACTATTTTCAAAATGAGACGTAAACATCCCGCCGACGTTGAACGCGGGAGTGGTACAAATAAGACGATGTGAAAATCACTGATTTACGATCGGAATGTAAGAACGAAGAAAGACTATGGTTTTTTCGGGCATGGAAGTCTCGCGTACTAGTCTCAATGAGGAAAATAATCAATGAGGGCATATAAATGACGAAATTTTTCCAACCTGAAATTAAGAACACATTTGATTACTCAAAATTTATAAAAAATCATTAGAACGTGGCATATACCTCATTATGCATGATGTTTTATGGACAAGCGCGGCAAGGATTGTAGTGTCCAAGTTAGGCGTTGTGAAAATCATGTAATAAATAAGTTTTCTGAAGCACAAAAGTTTCGGCTTCAAGCGTCAACAAGAAAACTTATGGCAACGACTTAAAAGAATTCTCTCCCATGATAATGTTCTGCTAGGATTTCATACATACGAGATTTGATTTTTTCCATCAAACTGTTTAAGATTTATCTTTCTCGTTTTTTTGCATTGGAATCATGTTGCGTGTGTATTCCTCTCAATGGCTCATTGCATGTTACATATTAATTTTCATGTCATTTGACACACAGTAGCCAATTTTCGCATTGTCAACTGTCACTCATCGACTTTCACAAAACTCATTGCTAAGACTGTTAGCCCAAACATTAATTTTTGGAACCAGACGTTGATGACGTTTTTCACGAACACAGAAAGCAATCGATCGGCGCATTGTTGTTGAGTTAGACCACTTCGGAAGTCACTCGTTTATTTTTGACATGGACCAGGGAAGCTAGTTGAAAGGTCAACGATAAGTATTTTGAAAAATTAGCAACACTTTGATAAAAAGTTAGGATACGGCAGCCAACACTTCAGATTTAAATATAAACGCCTAAACACAAAATGGACGGGATGAAGTGGTAATGAAAGTTCTTGCCCAGTTACCACTTTTGAGAGATGCATTCAGGTATTGTTAATAGCTTGTACAAAGTATCAAGGGTACAGTAATGTTAGCTCTATGAACTTTCACCAGATGGAATACCTTTGGTTACGCTTCGTCCAATCGGACCCGCCTAGCTGTAAGGTCTTATCTGTAATACCGGATAAGGATTGTTCTTTTCTGAGTAACGAAATCTAAATGTTATGTATATAATAAAAGAATTAAAATCCACCGATCGGTTTGACAGGCTGAGAACCAAAGAAGCGTAGTTGCAATACAGAAATTTTCTAGGAGGGCAGACGGTTAGATATCGCTGGTTTAGGCTACAGATCCAAACACTTTAGCAATTTGAAAACTGCTGCTAAAGACGCATGAAAGGGCTGCCGCAAATTTCGTAGGATAAATACAAAAGAATCGATTTATGTACAAGTTGAGAACCGCCATTCTAAAAATAATTTAAAAGTTGCAATTAATTTAATTACGTAATTATAAATGCAATAGTTTTTATAACCTTACACGTTCAAAGTATGAAGTCTAAAATAATAACTATTACTTTGGCATTGAAATAAATGAAACGGTAGTTCTATTGAAGCTAACTGTTCTAAGCATTATTGTAATATACAACACGTAAATATAAACAAAAAATTACGGATATTCGTATAATCAAATAGAACGAACACCTTCACAAAAGTAATTAAAGTATATTGAGTTACTGTTATTTCGCGTTCTAATAAATAACGGTGCTTTTTAGCATTGTGTATAACTAAATGATATAATTCACATCAATACTTTAGAGCAGCGTTTCCCAACCGGTGTGACCCACAAAGTCATTTAGGTAAATTTTGCAAATCAAGTTTATAAATACGAGGTACGAAATATTCGTCTAAATGAAAGTCATCACTTCTGAAGTGTGCCATTTTATATCAACGGATGTAGCACCTCGGTCTAATGTTGTTCTAGCACGGTCCCATAATGGCATCCTTGCATGGCATTTTTTACCGGTGAAAACAGAACACAGCGGAAGCTGAGTTAGGGGAGTTGTTGATGACGCTGACTTTATTACAGATTGGCGAACAACGAAGGAGACTGAATTACATCGTCGAATATGCTCAAGGGGGCGTTGTTTTGACCGATGGCAAAAATTTCATGAGAGATGGTAATTACCATATTAATTTTGTGCACTTTTTGTAGCCGCGGCTTTCTATTCAGGCCTAAGGCGGTAAGTTTCCAGATCGCTAGTGATAATGCAAACAAATTCAGAACGTCGTACGGACAAGTTTTTCCGTACTGTATTCAGAAAATGAACGGTCAATTTCATCAACATCCAATAGCGTACGTTTGCCTACCACACCTACCGAGCAATTCAGAGGTCTTGGGTCTTATTCCCATGATCGCTTGATCTGATTCAAGTTTCGACTGATTTCTCGAGTGGACAAAGACATCTCCTCTGAGGTGAATACCGGGGCAATATTTCCATCCATTCCTACTCATAAATATTCTTCTAAATCCATCCGTGACTTTACCTATCCTTACTTTTCATTCTTGGTTGAAAAGGGGCCTTAGTTTCCCCTACAGTAGCGCGCGCTCGAACGGGTGAATTGAAATAATAGTGATCTTCCCTTTTTCGCACACTTAATTTCGTCCTATTTGTAAATGTTTTTAAACATTTCCACAATTTTCTTCCTGTTCTTCCCGCGTTAACAAGGAATTTTTCACATGGAACATTTTCAGCCGAAGACACAAACTTGCAGTTAAATAAAATTGTACACTTGTGCGAATACCAGCTGCTGAAATGTTGGGCCGCGTTTGCAGGGTTGTCACATGAGGACTTACGAGGGACAAGCGAAACAAAATTCACTGATGGATTCAACTCTGGGAAGTTGGCAGCCGACCTTTTCAAACGACTAATCTTTTTTAAAGTTCCAGGTGCAACTCGAAGATACTTCTTTCATCTAATTAAACGATTAGTTAAATATTGGTAACGCTAACTTCACAAATGAAATCTCTAAATTACCAGTAACGTTTTGGTAATGAAAATAATAAATTTAGTGATTAAGATATCTTTTCAAACTTTTGGGGTGCTATCCAGAACTCGAATCAGAATTGTGGGAACAAAAAAACCTCAACCTATACGAACGTTCCAAGAATTCAAATTGTTATGCAGAATTCTGATACATCAACGGAATTACGAACAACGTTTTTGCCAATCAAGACCAACATTCTTTGATCTTCCAACCGAGATATCTTAAGAACACTTTAAATATTGATTTTAACGCCTCAAAGATTAAAAATATTTGCTAAAATTCGTGTACATGCCATCCAGAACTTGTATAAAATCGTTGAACAAAATTTTACCCGTCTGGATCTAGGTTTTCATCTGCCATCCAAAAAGTGTGTGGTGCCCGAGGGACTATCTAAAACTTTCAGAAGTCGCCGATATTCCGAAAAATAATTTACCCATCCAGGCTTTGGGGAAGGTTTTCAATTTGCTAGAACTTGCGAGGAATTCAGAACTTATAAAATCACCTGGACTTTGAGCAGAATTTTTATCCCTCTGGATCTGGACCACCAACTGAAAAATTGCGAGAACCAAAGTTGTTGCTAGAGCTCACGAACTAGATTCCGAACAAAATGTTTATCCCTTTGGACTTAGAACGATATCGTTCTACCAACCGAAAAATTGCGAGAACCATCCTGAATTCTTATAAAATCACTTGCATTCCACGTAAAATTTGTATCCCTATGGATTTGGAAAGTTATTGATTTACCAACTGAAAAATTGCGGGAACTCTGCATATTGATTTTATTGCTTCACGTATCAAGAACTATTAATAGAATTCCTATGGTTCTATCCAGAATTCTTAATACGAAGTGCCAGAGCATTAAACAAATTTTTGGCCCTTCATTCCATATACAAAAGTTTGGAGAAGTGTTTATTTTTTTTGAAATCCAGACAATTCAAGTGGGTTCTGAATAATATCTCACGAGTTATAATGGGAACTCTGAATACACAAAACGTTAAAAGCACATTAAATATGAAAGGTTTAAATTTTTTTTTATGTTCTTGCTATTCTGATGAGATCTCTGGGTTGCGCCTTCCTAGCAAAACTGATCATTAGTAATGGTTAAAAAGTTTTTAGCGACTTAGAGATTTAGTTTTGTGAAGTTGGCATTTGAAGGTGGATTGGGCAGAACTATTTTGGAAACACACGAAGGATCCAAAAATTGGCCGCGGGGTACATTCGGAACTTTAAACAAAATTAGTTTTTTGAACGATGGGGTTACAACTTCACGGACTTTGGCATATTCACACCATATTTCTTAAAATAATTTGAAATGGCCAAAAACTACTGTACCTAAAATATTATAAACCACGAAATGGATGGATAATTTCAAGAACCACGTAGTAAGGATACAAGTCTCCTGTACGAGCACCATTTGGCGGCCCAAGTGGTTAGTTTAGGACGCTTAAAAAAGTTGCCCAAAAACCAATGCGACTCGGCTTAGAGTCAACTAAAGCTGCAGAGCTGTGGTGAAGAAGACTAAAAGCAACGAGTAGCGATATATGGATTTAATAATTTATATTGTGTGATAAGTTCGAGCTAAGTTTGTCCAAGCCACTCAGGATACTCTGTGTTGAGATCATAAATTCTGATTAAGAAGTTGTCAAATTTGGAATTTGTTATGGTTCCTAATTTGTTTGTTTTTGTGACTGAGGGATCGGGATGCGGAATTTTCCTTGGCCCTGGATCTGTCATCTGGCCATTTCGCCATGCCTACTAGACTTTTGCCGAATCTGGAGGAGTTCCAAAGTCAGTAGGGATTTTTAACATTGGTACGAAACTTACGATTTTACTTCCTTATCCGAAGAGAATACATGTCTTTTAAATTTTCTCCGCTGAAAAATTTACAGACTTCGATCGGGTTTGAACCCGTGTCCCTTGGGTGTAGAGGCAAACATGCTAACCACTACACCAGTCGGGGACAGCAATAAAAGGATTAAATTAAGCGTTGGTTTTGTATACGAGGGCAGCTCCAAAATTTCCAGACTTTACATAGATTAAGGTATTGCAGCGGGTACAAAATGTTGATAACACACCAGTTCAAGTCTTATTTGTCTTACAACTTTCATTCCTTAATTACGAAAATTGAATATCGAGCTGTTTTCAAATTCCGTACTCGAGAAAATCTTTCTTCTCAAGACAGTAAAGATCGGCTGGCGGGGTGTATGAGAAAAATTCGGCATCTTATTATGGTAAAAGATTGGTTTTGAATGAAACAGGAATCCTTGGAATAGGGAGAACGGCCGATAACATTGCTCTGTTGAAGATCTGACATTAGATGATAAACGCTTGAAGGTGAACGAATCAGCACGGTGAGACTTTCCGATACAACCGCTCGCCGAATTTAGGCTTGAATAAGATTAGTGCAAGGTGGGTCCTCAAACATCTCAGCAGTTTAGCGCCAACATGGTTTTTGAGTGTGCTTATTCCTTTTTGGAGCTCTGTGGACATGTTGAAGACAACAGGAGATGAAACCACGGTACTATAATATGATCCACGTCCAAAGGAAAAGCACCACCAAGAATGTTCAGGGTCTGTCAAGTCACCAAAAAAGGCGATGACTGCGATATTTTAGGATTGTACGGACATTCTTCTTATAGATTTTAAAGAACTCAACACCACAGTCAATGGGGCATATTATACAGCACTCCTGCCCAAATTACGACAAAATATTCGAGAAAAAAAGACACGTGGAACTGATCAGAGGGGTGCATTTGCTCTTCTATACTGTTAAAATCACGTAAGTCGCAATTAGTGGCTGTGGGTCCCAGTGACCTGCAATTTGAAAAGAGCCCTTTGAGGGCGCCATTTCAGTGACGACAAAGAGGTGAAGGCTGCAGTTTAGTCACATTTTGAAGACAAGACGAAGGAATATTATTTAGGGGTATTGAATTATTACTGAAACGATGTAATAGTGTCCATTGATGTCGCCGGGGGATTATATCGAAAAATAAAATTTATAGTCAGGCCGGGAAATTTTGACGCTGTCGATGTAAATATTGGAAAATTATCTGCTGCCAGTATGGGAAAAATGAAAGCTTTAGAAAAAGAACTGGACACGTTCAAACACTGTGATATGTGACATTCAACCTTGATGGGTCGTCACATCCGTATATTAAAAAAATACATTGCTTAACAGGATATATAATTTAAATAACGATAATTTCCTATACAAAGTTCAATTATTGATGTAAACAACTAAATATTAAGGGTTATGTGAGAAAAATTTCGTTAACGATAACAATGTGCTCGTGAACCCTATCATATTCACACCAAGCTTAGAAAGGAATAAATTTCGAAGTAGAACGGAAGTCGATAAAATGCAGGCCATCATCTGCAGGAAATCTAACCTTCTTCCCAACTATTAGGGTAGATCTTCGGAAAAAGGCCTGCGATAAATCTAGGAATTACCGAACATTAAGTTACAACAATACAATTCTAACAATTATACTAAAATAGAAATTCGTGGGTACTTTAAATGCGAATAAATTCATTAAAATACCAGGCGCACTAGTCGTGCGCCTCCGGATGAAATGAGATAACCGGAAGCAACTTACAGACTTAATAAGGATTTCATTTATACATTCAGAGCCTTGTTTTATTTAACTTGCATCCTATGACGTCTTTCTGGTACACTAATTTAAGTTAAAAATTATTTTTAAAATAAAGGAAGTTCCACGATATTTTTGAAGGCAAAAGGAAATGCCATCCATAACATGAGCGAGCGTCTGTAAATTTACGATGCAACAGGGAAGAGGCGAGGTTTGCAAAACTTGTATGGCTAGATATATAATAAAGTGTATTTCAGCTAGAAAGGACCGCATACGAACGCAGGGTAACGTTTTGGAATGACCGTAACTTGGTTTTTGCAAGACAGAACCTGACCTAATGTTACCTGTTACTTCTCGACTTGCTTGCATCGAGTTAAATAAGTGCACCATTAGTTGGTAACCTGTCTTGCTGCTCGAATTTTAAGGTTCCAATTGGTAGATCTAAAAATAACATTGCTAAAAAAAAGTCCAATTATATTTCTTCTTTTGGCAACTATTAAAGTTTCATGTCTATCATGTCTGTCGCATCTCTACTGGGATGCGTTTTATTTATTGTAAGGTAATATTGAAAGTACTAGATAAACAACTTTAAAGTTGATATGCTATTTAATTACTTATTATCGATTATTTTGTAATGAGGACAAAGGGTAAATTTACTTTATCTTAAGCAATATTGAGTGATCAGCATTATGTGTACATATCGTCAGCGCTTCTTTAAGGACGTGCTCAAGATTTTTTCGAGCGGAGCGTAAAATTTAATTAATTTTTTAATAACTCCATATATTCGTGCATTCTAAAGTATGTAATTAAGAAAAATCGCACAGTTAATCAGATCTCAAATTGAAAGTGTGCCCCATATATGCAACTACCTATAATAATGCACCCCTATTTCTATGGCTAGTACGCAAAATTGCTGCTTTGTCGTGGGTTAAAAAAGGGGGCCGAGTTCAAATTTGTTCAATTAACGGGTCACTCGAGTGCGCCGCGCCGTTATAAAAACTAGAATCATTTTGTAATTAATTATTTCATATAAATCCACGCGTACATAAACATTTTTTAATCAATTCAAATAACGGAGATGGAAAAGTTAAAGTAGGTAACATATTTCATTTCAATCAAAAGATTTCAAAACAATCATCCGAGATTTAAGTACAAATTGCAACATTCAAGTTTCAAGTACGCGGACAGTAAACGTAAAATTACACCTAATCACCATTTTCCTTCGAAAAACGGCGGATTACAACTTCAAGATGTTAAATAAAGATTATTTTATGATAAAATCAAAACAACACATCAACTAAATTCATACATCCGGTTACACACGCGTTTACGTAGCTTCATCTGGGCGTAAAACTAAGTTAAGCAATCGAGTTAGCTGAACTTCTTGGCCCGGTTAAGGATTACCACATCTATTCATAGTTTTATATGTATATTCGAATATTTTTAATCTAATATGGCATTACATTCCTGTCGAAGTGCATTATAGGTGTGGCCATGCGGTAATATGATGTAATTGTATTTATAAGTAGTTAACAAATAGATACCGACAATTTTATTATTTACCCGTATTTATACTGTAATGATCTAACTTTCCAACAGTAATTAATCTACTTTAATTTTACAAATATTTGTTGAATCGGACAAAGCTTAATGTAATCATCATACAACAATTTCAAGTATGACGAAGCACCCAATTGACTCACTCTTGCTGACAGTAGAGCATTTGTTGGCTAATTCTGAACGCTTAACAAATACATACACAACTACTACCGCATTTATAAATTATTTCAAAATTAAACAAAAAAATGATAGATCTAACAACGAGAAACGAGATCGATATAATGAATGGTGCAATATCTGTGTAAACATTTCAAGTGGAAAACCAGCTGATATGGTCTAGCAAATTTACAAGGTTTTTGATAACGTTATCAGCTAATTTTGTAATGCTTTTCAAAGTTAGAAGGTAGCTTACAAGTACGTTTTAAATATGTACCTACCTTTGTTCGTCGGCAAATACAAATTTTCGAAGCTTAAGGTCCCTCAATACGATTCCATTTCGATGACAGGCTTGCACAGTTTCGGCTATTTGTCTAAATAATTTTCTAGCTTCCGTTTCACGTAATCTTTTTCTTGATCTTACGTACGAATGTAAATCGCCGTGGGCTTTTGGGAAAACTAAATATAAATAACGACTTCCTATTAAAACTTCGTGCAATGAAGAAACTCGGGGATGAGAATCTAATCGGTAATGTGCTGATACTAGGTTGCGGCAATCTCGAGATACCACCTGAAAAATAAATATTGTTATATGTAGATGCTTAACATTATACCTGAATAATTTCTAGAGCGCGCTCCAAATAGTTCATTAAATAGATACGCGCAGAAATCAAATTCTTGACCAAGCTAAGTGTCGGCAGTGGCTAGATTGCTTTACGATAACCGAGGTTGGCTCAATTTACATGCAGACGACCCAAACGCTAGATTGCATTGAGATCAAAATGTTTGGTAACGCAAAACAATGAATGGGAAAGGCCGAGAAGATATTGTGAAGATTTCCAGTTCAACATAATCGTCTCACACAGTTCAGGCAGCGCCACCAGACATTGAGGCGACCGGCGACTACTAAGATACCAACGCACATATTTGGTCGCTGCAGCCATCTGGTCGCACTAACCAACAAACGGTTCAAAAAATTGTTATACCTTTCCTTGACTGTGATACTATTTCTCATCCGCGTGTGGCATCCTTTTAAAAAGAAACGACAAAATCTTATACGAGTATTATTAAAAATTTTTACATAACGCTGCCTTGAATCCAAAGACTACCAATAAGGATGTCCTATTTTGGAAAGCTAATGGCTGCTAATTAGTGAAGCTATATCTGCCATATTTAATACGTGTTTTTAGTTAATCTTCGCTAAAATTTACTACCGATTAGTAAAATTTATGATGCGCATCCACCGAGCGAACAATTCGACGTTTAATTATAAAATGAGCCTGAGTCTATTATCAATCTAACAATGCCTGTACGTCGAACGAAAACATCGCCGTCGTCCATTGGAATTTAGGCGAGAACCCATCGCAACCAATTTCACGTCATGCACAATTGCTGTGGATTGGAGGATTTTACATGTTGACTAGAGGGTTCGCCCTTACAAAATAGTTTTAACTGCCCAGTGACCGCACGTAGTGCCATATATTCATCGACTAGGTTCTAGAGCAATTGAAAATAGACACTTTGTCCAAAAATTTATTTTTGGATGGACGACTGTCCACAAACAAAACTGTCAAATTTAGAGCGATGCAAACCCCATAAATTCAAAAACGTTTACTTCTCTTGGTTACAATTTTGAGCGGATCTTGGTCCAGAACAAGCATCGGCCCTATTTTTCCCAAAAATAACGAGATGTACTTGGCAATGGTGCAACGATCCCTATTGGAAGGCATGAACCGCACAAGGCGGTACGTACCATACTGTATGTGTAAAGAGAAATTTGAAAACTTCGTAATTTCGCGTAGTGATGTCAAGATCATGTGACTTGCAGCCTTCAGTTTACTTTTTTGAGGCTGTTAAATCTCGGGTTTCTCCAACCCCAAACAATTACGGCCTAAAGAACAACACGTGCGCGTCATTCGTGAAATACAGTACGATTTATATGAATGTCATCGAAAATTGGACAGCCTGGGCGCGCGCAACCAAACGAAACTGCGGCAGCCATTTACCCGGTGATCTTTTCCACATAATGACATGACTTCAAAATTACATAAAAATATAACTATATCGATTATACTTACAAGTTGTTTTTTCAAGTTCAAGTGTACCCGTCACGTCGAATTTTTAATAAAGGATATGGCCAATATTTTTTTTCCGTCTTTTTTAATGTGTTTTCGTAATAAATATTAAATTGCCGCATTCGTGTTGATATCCTTTAAATATTGCAAAACTAATGTTGATTCCATTTTAAGCAAAATTAAATTAATTATTGTAATTGATGCTTTTGATATGAAATCAACACAAAAATTAAATGAATGTTTTATATACCAACATTTCTAAAATTGCTCCCATGACTCTGCATTTTTGCATAGATTAAGCTTTAGCTGAAGTAAATTGGCATAATAAATAACGGATCGCAAAGTGGAACACCAGCGACGAACAAAATCGTAAAAACATGTAGTAGGGATTAAATTCAAAGCCTATCAATATTCCCAGTGCCGACCGTGTGAAACCTCAACGGAAAACCAGCTATTAAAACTGGAGAAATTCAAAAGTAAATTTAAAAAAGCAAGACATGATTGATTATTCTGAAACGCAAACTGCGTCGCCTTGACAACCAAAGCCAGAGTATAAAAACAACATGCCTTTTGCCAAGCGATTTTTGGTCACGTGCGTATATAAAGAACATGCTTAATTTTGATTACCAAGTGCTTAGTTAAAGTTCAGTTCGTGAGTGATTAAAGACACAAGGTGTCGCAATTCACAGTGGCGTACCAAATGAAAATAATTGTTAACAAACCTCAACCTCCTGAGGGACCAATATTAAAATTTAAATTGACAAACCAACTTAAATAAAAAAACTCCGTTATCACGACAATAAACCAATGTGTGGCAAATTATTTCAACACGGAAAACTCCCAGAGCAGGGCGTCATCAAAAATAATAAACTAAGTGAGGTCAAAAATTAAATTTCACTCATAAAGTTAAAATTTCTTAAATAAAAACAATTTTAAAACGTAGGTATTACATTTCCGAATACCAAAATATCTCATAACAATATTTGTAATAAAACTGACTCTGTTAGAATGTTTAAAATTTACCTTATTCATAAAATAGTCTATATTTGTATTTATTTAGACAATTACGTAAATTTAGATATTTTTTATTATTATTTGTAAAAATTATTGTGAATGTTAATTAAATATAATTAAAATCGACTCAAATATACAATTCGGTATTATTGAAGCTAGATAGATGTTCTTTTGCCCGTCCTTCGGATAAGAGGTCAGAAACTGAATGCAAATCAATCAAATTATAATTATATTAAATTTTTCGATATTTGTGCCTTTTTCGATTTTGAAAATTTAATTAATTCATATTAAATAATATTACACAAGATAGAGTCGTACAAACAGGCGGCGCAGTCGATAGGATTTTGAACATACGAAGATCTGATTCATACAGATTCGATGAAAGATCAAGTTATGCGTAGCGCATGGCAAACATTACGAAAGATAGGGCCGGACGAACACACGTCGCAGTGGCCAGCCAGTGCTCATCTTGTGCGCAATGGCTCTTAGCGAGCTGTCGAATCGAGTCAAGAAGGGTTCGACAGACGTAGATTTAACAAATATGGTTTACAATGGTTTCTTTCAGAAGATTGCTTTAGTGACATATTGAGAACGATAAGTAGCACCCTTCTACAGATTGCACAGCGACGTATTGCGTTATTTCACAATAATGTTTCGCGATAACACCTAGGATAGTTAAATTCTCTCACTCATTTGATAAAAATTGTAAAATTTTACTGCATCCTGCAGAAGATCGAACATTAAAGCCCAGGTCTCCAGGCGTTGATGGGATGGGACAACAATCTTTGATACTGATAACGATGCCGTCTATTAGCATAATAAGGTTTACATCGAAATTCACTTTTATGCAACTTAACACGTCCACAAAATAATAACATTCAACTATTTGTTGAAGATTAGTAAGACTTCTTAAGAATCGTTTAATGCGGACTCGCAAGTCCGACGTCACTCGAATCAACTCAACCCGAATTCGTCGGTGGAGCAGAGCCCTTAGGCTACGCACTTATTTCAGAAAACCATATAAAATCAACTGATGACTTTAACCGCTAAAATCAAGCGTTTTAAATATTACTAACCGCTGCCGGACAGTCAAGGGCACCTTAATGCAAACGTATAAATTCCCTAAGAAGCCCAAGACGAAATAAACACGCACTGTCGGGTGCTTTGTCCAACTGCTTTTAGACAAAAGGCATTTTACAAAATTAAGCATATTATGTGCAAGAGAATCAAATCGAGTCAGACTTGTAAAAATTCAACACTAAATGTTGAGTTTTTACTAGTCTGGCGCGATCCGACTCGTCTCATGCAACTCTGTTGTGGCAGGGCCTGAACGCTACGGTCGTAGCGTATCCCTCAGCAACTTGGTCGCTTCAATTTACACTGACGTTTTTCTTGCGGCAGGCTAATGGTTCAAAATATCTGTTAATTAAAAATATGACGTACCAGATTTTATATCGGTACATTTTGTATGTCAGGCTACAATTTCCAAATTTGTAATTTTATAGAGGCGTCTTAATTTTTTTAAATTACAATCAATATCAATCTTTGTGTCACCAGATTTCTAAAACTATTATTAAGAAGAATTCAATTAAAAAGTTTTTTGTAAAGGTTACAAAAATTTTGACGCCAAAATGAAAATTAGAAAAATATACAAATTTAAATTGCATTTCGGAAGTTTTAGAACAAGCATTCATTAACCTCGAGATTGTTTATAAAAACTTCAGCAGAGGGCTGTCTGCAAACTAACGAAACGGTAATGTATAATCCAAGGTCGTCTGGTAGTATTGCAGGGACATTAAAATTCGTAGCTTTTTCTTTGACATGAAAGAAGGCGAATGGAAAACAACAAAGACATGCCTTTTAGTAGTTGTTATATCTGTCGTGGATACGTAGATATTCAATGGACATACAAAGGTATTTGTACTTTTATTTTTTACAATTTATTTTATGTTAATTCCATGGTCGAAAAAAAATTTTTTTATAAGGAAATTCACCCGCAAAGATTTTTTAAAAAAATGTTCCAATTTTTTGTAAATTACAAGTAGTTGGGGGGGCATAGTAATAATATTTTAAATAAAATCATTTTCATGTCATAGTTTTGAACCTCTCCGTTTAATTAAATTCTGTATTATTAGAATCGAGTAGAAAGAAAATAAAAAAAATTGAAATGTCTAAAAAGAAAAAAATGTACAAAATAATCTCCAAAAAAATGCACTGAACAGCCTTAAAAGTACGAGTTGCCGTAAAGGGCGGCGGTGACATCATTTTCAAGAACTCGTTTAAATATTTTTAAATCCGTTCTACCTACATTGCACTTTGCTTTCGACGTTAGTATAAGAAAAATTAAATTATAAGTAATGCATTGTGACGTTATAATAACAGTAATTATCGTCGTGGTTCCAAAGTGGTACACATTAATGATTTAATTTAGTCATGTAAATAAATGAATTTATTTTGTTAATTCCTGAATTGTAGGTTTATTACTATATTCTTTGGATCTTTTTACTCAGAAAATTCGGGACTGCGTCTTGCGGACTGGTAATAAAATGCAAATATAATTTTTTTTTCCTAAAAATTGGTTCAAAATTTTAAGGTGCAAAGAAATCAAAAAAACCCTGTTCGATTCAGAGTCTTAAAATAAATAATACGAAAGTTCATCACTAGATTGGCTTATGTTTAAAAGCAATGTCAACATCTCCTTTGAGGCTCCTCGTGACAACTTCTGCATCCATTTTATAGCCATCTTGGATATGTCTAATGTAACTTGGGTTCACATCTTGCCGAACATTGGCGTAGATCTAAACCTTTGTATATTTACAAGGGAAAAGTGTATTGTGTTAAATTTCATGATATAGGCGACGACCTCCAGGGAATGTTTCAGGAAATAACGTGATTTTTTGCGGATTGTTTGGCACATGGCGCCGTTCTGCTGAAAATACATGTTCAAATTCATTTCAGACTAAAACAGACAGTTGGCATTGTACAGTAATGCAGCCCATTCACTGCAGTTGTGGCACGAAAAGATACCAACGATGTTGTCAGTGTAAAACCAGCACCAAGCAATCACTCTTGGGTTTTTTGAGTTGCAAATGCGACAGTTTTATTTGTTGACGCATCCTCATTGCTAGAAATGTTCGCATATATTTGTTTTGAAATGTAAAAGTTCACTTTGGTAACGCCACCATGCGCAAACCGCTATGTGGTATCTGATAAACACGGTATATATGCAGAATGACAAGTGGATTTTTACGCTCCACTTTCAAGACCCAATCGATGAATGTACGACGTTGTGCATGTTCTGCCGACTTCAATTCTCACGCAGACCAAGTCTTTGTGCATAATACGGTGCCGACTGGTCTGCGATGTGCCCAATTGCTGCGAATATCTCAGAATGTGACATTTTCGCCTACATAAGCAATGACCCGAACACTCAAATTTCTTGATTAGGCTCACACTTGCGAAAGGTGCAGTTTTGTAGCGAGACTGTGTTTTTCACTTGTCTACAGTGTTGTCATCGGGTTGTTTTTGTGGGATTCGCCGACCACCTTTATCACAACGCTGACCCTGTAAAATTTTTCAGTTTTTGCAAAGCAGGAATATTTCGGGCTCTTGGTCCCTTATTGTGAGCTTATGGCCCTCTGGCAAAAACACTGGTTCTATCTGCAATAGATTAAAAGTGCCGCGAAATATAAAATGAACCCGTTGCACGCAACCGCCAGCAAATAGTGTGCAGCGGATTGCGATGGTTTGTTTAATACATCTTCTAGAAGCAGTGTTAAATATATATTTTTTTGACACAATGTATTTTACAATTGCAAATACACCGTAAATGAACTAAGACAGTGCGCACTGCAGATAGACTATGCTAAATGCACTCTCCTATTTTAATGGCAAGTCACTGTGCCGCACGTGGTATATCTGTCAGTAGTGGGGTAAATCCGATCTCATTGTTTTGATTGTACACAGTTGTCGCAGTTCTTAATATAGTGGAATTTTTACGAACGGTCAAGTCGATTCGGTGTCGCCTCACCTTTGTTACCTTTTGCTTACAAGGAAGTGATACAGTGCAATTGGTTCCGTGCAATACGTTTCCCTTCGCGTATTTGCAAACCTTCCATCCACGAGAAATTTTGATTTTAAACAATCGTCTGTCCTCTTTTTATTCCATTTCCTTCACCATCTTTTAATTTAAATTTAAAACGTTTTTTTTTAATGGAACATCGGAGTTGCATGCAAAAATGCTTAAGGCGGCGTTTCGTTTTAATTGTAAAAGCGGGTCTTTGCTTCAGGGCTAAAACTTTGCGTAAACACAATGATTACTTGGGATACTAATGCTCGGAAAATGACACAGACGATGCGGCCAAGGTTGTCTTGATTTATTTGTTGATACTAGGCTACCATCTTTGCTTTTTCCAACAGCATTTTTCTCCAATGCTTTTTCGCATCAGATCACAGAGTTGCGCGTTGTTTAAAATGAATTTAAATATAGTAAGTATGCAGAATTAGGCAATGAGATGAATCGGTTAAAATGTGCGTAAATCCAAGAGTTAATGTACACCCCTTCCTTTATACTAAAAATGAATTGATTGCAAACGTGAAGCCGATAGAAGGTGTTGACTGTTCAGACTTTCTTTATCACAGATCAAAATAGCCGGACGAGTTGCTACCCCTTCAGGTATTTTCTGATCTTTAGCGGAAACATTAAGTGTTGCTCCAGACATCTGTGTCGAGCGCCGTTCTTGATGAATGATCGCTCGCGACTGTAATTATATTAACCCAAGAACCAGATGACCGATGTAAGCGCGCGATTAGAGCCACTGGCGATCCATAATCATGGTTTGTATATTTTCTTCGCTTGAAACAAACTGCCCATTCGTATTTTTCTAAGCGATTAATCTGATCTAGTATTGGTGCAGCGTTGACACGCAAGTTTGTAATATCGTTGCATCTGAAGGATCTGGTTTTTGCATTCTTGCGGCACGGAGAACTAATTTTACTATACTAGGACCCACGTTATTTTTTTTGCAACCATTAGCGCGAGCCCTACATGGATGCATACGACTTTATTTGCTACTCTTCGAGGCCTTGGAATGCGGAAATTCCTTTTGCCCCCTAACCGAACCTAGAGGTGTTCCAACTCCCTAGCACGATTTTAAATTTTTCTCGCTGAAAATTACCGATTCCAGTTAATTTAAACTCGCTATGCATGTTAATCGCGAAGCTGGCAATAAAAAAAGAAAGAAAGCGCGTTACTTAAATAAGCGGCACGAATCAGTGAATCAAGGAATTTTATCCCCTCACTTATACACGTATAAATACATTTACACACACATACACAAATAAGACATTTTTAATACATAATTAATTGTTGTTTATAGTAGTCAAAAATGAAAAAGATAACCCCAATGAAGAAATATCTATACGGAAGCCTAATTTAGAATTTACAACAAGCATTAGTATGGGTTCAAATGTGACAAGCATTTGTTAAGTTGTTGCTCGTGTTATCAGGTTAAATGAACTTGAACAGTCACTGAAATTCGAAAAGGTCAAGATTTCATGTTTAATATTATAAAGTTTAATTCCGCTAAAATTTTTGTAGACTAGAGTTATATCGCTTGAAAAGAATTAAAGAAAACATTAACTGATTTCCACACATGTAACGCTATCAGACAAAATATTTAGTTTTCGTAACGCTGAAATACTTTATCATTCACGATTTACGCAAGGTACGAAGATAGAGTAAACTAATCTTGAGTAAGTGGTCCTAACTGACATCAAGGTTTACTGTAGAAAATTTAATTTTGTTTTAAATTTTGAAACGTTTTAAAATACATACATATATTAGCGTAAGAAAAAGGTAATTTACTCAAAGTCTCTCTACGTAAACTTTGGCTCCTATAAAGGTCACGACACAGAAACGTCACGTCAAAGCAATCAAAGGAATTAATAGTATTGGAATCTATAAAGACAGTTACTCAAATTATATTGCGCAAGAAATGCAGGTGTATACATATTTAATTTTATATTAACAAATATATTAACGCAATTTTTCACAAAACCCGTCAATATATAGATCACATTTGTTTTAAAATTACGTAAATTTTATAGATGATTTAGACTTCCACACCGGACGAAGTTCTTATGCAATCAAAACCGATACAAGGCCAAATTAAAAGGACGCATTATACATGAGTATTTAACATCCATAAAAGGACGCTTGAAAAGCAATTGGTTGTAGTTTAAATGCTTCAATTTCTTATAGTTTAATATTTAATCAAGGTCGTATTCAAATAAAAATTAATTTAAGACACCGTTGAAGCTTTTGCAACCGTGAACTTTGTCAAATATGCACAACCGTATAAAAAATTAAAATCCTATATACATATGAGCATCCTTACTAACGATTGCAGTAAACTATAAAGGTGAAGGTAAGCATAATAATTATTTTAAAAGTAAATTGGCGAAAGAATAAATTTTACACTGTTATAAATATTTGGAAACACAAATTAACAAGTTTGATTTATTTTATTCAGAAGATTCAAATAAGTATGACAGCTGCACGCCATTTTTAAAACTGCCCTTCTGTTAAACCTTGTACCAGTTTCAAAATTTAATGGATTCTGATTTAACCTTCAATAATACATCAAGAATGAAATGTACGCCTTTATTAACATATTGAATTGAATCTTGATCCTTATTTCTATTTAGTGTTAATAAATATATCCAATTACACCGTGCAAAAATTTGGCGCACCTTAAACTAATTTTTTGAAAATACCCCATTAAATCGATGTGCGTAAAATAGAACTACTAAAAGTCTACAACGAACTGACGTCAATTATTCTAAAATAGAATTTAAACTCACTACCTAAAAATTTAGACACATGTAGGCATTTTTGAAATATGTGACGTTTCGATTTCGTCAGCAATGACCAATACTAAATTTGGTCTTGAGCTTATGAATATTGATGAGTACTACCGGACAAAAACAAATTTGGTAACAGTTAGGAAAATAACGAGGCATTTTTTTAGGAGATAAAATATGGCCAAATTAACGACCAAGAAGACGGGACGTGTATCTAAACTTGAAAATTAAGAAATCATGTCGAAACCGTTTATGACATTCAATTTAATTATTTAGTGGCAAAACCTCGTGCATATGTTACACAAAGACCTTGACAGCATCAAATTTTTAGCATAATGTTAATTACCATTAACCTATAATGAGGCATTTTCAAATTACACGCTTTTTCAAACGAATTAAATATATTCACAGCATCTACGCGGTGATATTTTAAATCCGTGGGTTCGTCTAAGGGGTGCATATTCAATTCAATCATATTTAAATTTTTCCCTATTTTCCCATAGAAACCCCCCAACGCAATTAATCAGCATCATCCTGTTATAAAATATAAATGGCCCCTGAGAAAGGTGAAGGGTTAGAATCGTTATTGTTGATCGATATTAGAACTAGATTCTACCCCCTGTTTCTATAAAATTCTCACGTGAGATGACCATGCAAAAATATTACAATTCTATCCGTAAAACTGGACCAGAATCAAACCTGTTTTTTTGACTAAATTTATAAATTAATTCCATGGGTAATGTTTATAAGTAATTCGGTAACCCGTGCGTTCGGCTTATGCAACAAAGACCTTGACAACATTTTCCATTTATACATGATAGGATATTGCTTGATGCGCTCCCTCTATCCGCTCGTAAATTTATTATTAATTAAAATATCGCAAACGACATAAATATCAAAATACTATGAAATAACATAAAAGACACTAAATTGTAAAAATGCACACAATTTGAAAAGAGGAAGATAGTACTATGACGTAGTATGTCCTTGGCTAGAGTGTGCTCGATGGACTTACGACTTTTGAAATTTCCACAGTAAGTTGTAAGGTAGCTAGACACTAGACCCACGTTTCTCAACCGGTCTGCGGTCTGCCAAATGTTTTGGCCCGCCATGCGATATATAAAAGTTGAGAAACTACGCTAGATCACGACAGTTTCCAGTTTTAAAGCTTACAACCTCTTTTTATTCAATGGATTTGGCCTTTTCATCTCAAAAATAGGAATGATTCAAATAATATGCGCGCTAAACTTGTATTATTTGAATCACTCATCCTGAATTGGAAAGTAGCAAAGATGATTGCAAACTGTTGAAGAGATGTGGTAATGAAATTGCTAAACAAATGCAGTAATACAATAAAATTCACTGTACCACGTTGGAAATAGCCAAGAAAGAAATGGATCGCGACGGAGTGCGCCATAGTTTCAGCTAAACAGTGAACGTCCTTTTGAGAGCCGTTTTCCTCAGCGCCTTTCTCAAAGTACTACATTCGTTCAGCAATTTAAGTGCAGAAATAATTTCATGGAAGAGACGCCAAAGCAAAAGGGCCAATTTTCCAACAAGAATTTATTGCGAGTCAGGAATGCGAAGGCTTTTCATTGATTTAAAAATGACAATAGCTTTCTTTGAACACTGAGATGTTCAACTGTTTTAAATGGACGCGAGTGATTATGGTCAACATCCATTGCATTAAATTTCCTATTCTGCGGAGAAAACTTATCGTTTTCTAGTGTTGGAAATTACACTGGTAAAAAGAATAATAAAAAACAGTTACCAACATTCTCCCCGCGCTAAAAACGGCTTCCAAATAAATATCTTTGTTCAGTCTTGGTATTCATATTTATTTAAGGAATATGAGAAAATAGTCAGGCCAAGCGCCCCGGGCAAAAAAAGCATAAGACAACACGGAGTTTTGCGTAATTCCTAAAATACAGCTTCATTTAAAAGAAAACGAATGATTGACTGTTTTGATTATAATACAGACTGCCTAATGTCAGCAGTCTTAACAAAAAAAAAGTACTTAGGAAATACACAAAGCGATGGGCGGCCAGAAAATCAAGCGGACACTTTCGGCAAAAACCGAAATTCGAGTACCATAGCTTCGATTTCAAACAAAACGAAATTGAAGACTTTGATTATAGCATGTTTTCTTGGTAAGTCAGCGGTCTTGACATAAGAAAAATAAAGCGATGAGGTATACTTAAAGCGTTGGGCGATTAGAAAAATCAACCAAAATGGCCTGAGGAATTTCGAGTCTCGCATTAATCGCAAAATAATACCATAGCTTCAATTTCAAAGAGAATGAAATTGAAGACTGTGATTTCACATATTTGATCATCGCACGTCTTCCTAATAACAGTATTGACAAAAGATAAAATGCGAATACGTTTTTTAAAAAAGCACTTGTGGAATATGCAAAGCGTCAGGCGACTAAAAAATCAACCATCGATTCCGGAAAAAACGGTCTAAGAAAAATCAAGCCACGCATTTTTAACAAAATAGTACCGCCGATTCACATTCAAAGAAAACCAAATTGAAGGTTTTGATTGTGGCACGTCTTCTTAACATGAGTCGGCTGTCTAGACGGAAGAACACAAGGCAAATGTGGTGCACATCAGAAGTCTTGATGTCATTTCCTCTCGGTGCAAACTATTTCAATAAATATCATCTGTCAATTTGACAAGATCAGGATTCATTAGTCCTCCTGGTCAGCGTCCCCAAACCGCCGGTAGCCGGTTTATTTCTTATCGAGTACATGCTCGTAGTCGTTAAAAACAGCCTGGAGGAATTCCTTTAAAATATCTTTTTGGCTTGCTAATTATATTCATATTTTTATCTCTGTAAAAACACTGGAAAAGGTCGGGCGATCAGCAAATCAGCTTGGACGGAACGCGAAGTTACGCATTATTCAACTTCATAGAAAACGAAGCTGAAGAAGATTTCGGTTGCGTAAATTTGATTACGGCAAGTCTTCTCAATAAAAGTCGACCATCTAAACAAAAGAAGAAAATAATAATGCTTTGCTGGCCGTACGGCATCCAAAAGCAAACACTTCCTTTGTGACCTTTTGTCTTGGTGCAAATTAATTCAAATATATCTGACAAAAACCTGGAGGTTACGTTTATTCTTGTAGCCTATGTTATATTCTTGCTCACTTTGAAATTTTTTACTTTAAATTAAGAATTCAGGTTTTTCCCAAAATTTTTTAACGCTGGGCGATCGGCAAAAACGACAGAGAAAAAAAAGCGCTAAAGAAATACGTGGATACCAGCTAGGCGAAAGACCGGCAAAGAGCCTGGGAGAACAGCAAGTTTCACACCATAGCTTCGGACAACGAAATTCATGAAGATTATGGCACGCCTTCTTAATAAGTCGGCCGTCTACACAAAAGAAGGCCAAAATCGCAATTACACGCAATTATCAATATTTGTTAACATAACAAAAATTATTTGTCAAAAATCTATTGCATACAAAATAATGTTTTGGTGTTTTAGAAATCACGGCACCCCGTTGCAAAGTATACTTCTAATCTGATGAAACCAAATTTTTCCTATCAAATGTGTGCATTGCGGTCTTGATCAAATGTGAATGTTTGATGTTACTGAACCAAGATTGAAGAACTTTGGTATTCTAAAATCTTTTTGAATTGGGGGAAGACTGTCGAATGACATCAAACATGTATTTTTCGTACAAATTTTTGCGGCCATGGTTAAAATCACATCTGATTCGTCAAAACTTTTGCTGATCTTAGTATAATTTTATTTGGGATGCAATAGGGGCAACTGAGGTCCCTCTTCAAGCAAGGTTGGGAAGTAGTGACAAGTAGAGACAAAATCGCGTTAGGAGATTTTTGCGAATTCAGGCAAGCACTCCAAGCCTGATTTGGGCAAGCAGCCTTGGAAACCAAATTCAAGACTGAATGATGCGATTTTAAATCTTAATGAGTTGCGAATTTAGAATACGCGTTCGAATTTAATATGAACAGTTCCAAGATTTGGCGATTGTTTTGGTTAAATTAGAACTTGGTGCAAAATTGTTCCAAACTGTGGACGCCGAACTGAATCTACCGTTAGCCGCTACAACACCCTCGCTGGGTATTAATGTATGATAACATTTGGTACATATATCTGAAGATATATCGAAGATCTACAAATAAAAAGTCAAGTGTAGGGAGGCCCCTCAATTTTAAAATCCCTCACAGAAAGGTGCTGAAAGAAATGAGCAAATGTTTTACAGAAGATAGGAAACATAACATCACACAGCAGAGTATAACAAAAGAAATTTGTATCGTTTATTAATGGATACCAATGACTTTCTGATATCGACTTTGACAACACTGAAAATTTTGGTTCCAAACATCGTCGCCATCTTTTTTGTAAAGAACCAAAAGAGAATTGTTAATTTTTAAATAAAAATTGAGCCTCTATATTCTTTGCCCAGGGGGTTTTCAAGTCGCGAGATCAGCAATTGAAAAATCAAATAAAATGCATAATTCTTGCAACGCTGCGGCTTGTATGTAGCGATTGAAGAAATGCTTCTCAGCAATGAATCAATCATCGGTGTGCCAGCTCTACTTGGTGGAGACATTCAGAGCATTATGACTACTCAACAATCATCATTTGAATATGCGGGAAGAAATGCAGAATATTTTTTATATATTAAGGGCCAATTTTTTCACCTCCTTTTAAATTTATCTGCATTTTAATTACCATAACAAATAACAGCAGGGTATTAAAGAAGGTGCAAAGACCAGTCCTAAATTTCGCTGTACTAATACTAGTCAATCAGAATCTAGTTTTGACGTTTAGCAATGAGATTAAAATTTACGTTTATATAAAGGAATTTTTTTATAGCGAGTTTAATTTAAAAAAATTAATGCGGCAACAGATCAAAAAAGCTGTATAAACTGAGCTACTCGAGCTTTCCAAGTCTCTATTTAGGACTCGGCTGTAATTTATCGATAAAAATATGTTCATTAAGGCTTTCGTTAAGTAACATCCTTTTCCAATAGTTTTAGAAAAGAATAATGATACAGTAATTTTGCTTACTTATGTTGGTGACTAATACGTCATTTTATGGTGAATAATACTCATTGTCAGGCAAGAGATAGGACTATTTTACGAAATATAATAAATCACGTAGGTACCTACATTAAAAAAGAATATGAAATTAGTTCCTAAAAGTAGAACAAAATAAAAAAAAATCAGGAATTTTAAAGAACGCTGTAATAACTAACACAAAACAAAACCATTAAGATATTACGAAGTTTATAACCTTACAATGTTAAAATTCTCGTCCCATTTAACATCATTAAGAGAAAGAAAAAAATTCGGGTAATTAAAACGGCCATTGTCTGTCATTATGTGTGTGTAAAGAATGAGTGGGACAGAGATAGAAATAGCATTGTTAAACTTAAAAAACTATCATTATTCGGTGAGTCCAATTCATTTTACATACATGTCCAAGTAATTTCATATTTAAACAGCTTGTCAAGTTGATAATAACGCAACTTTAACCAATACAAGTTGTAATTATCCCCTTTTTGTTATTTAGGTATTTATGATTAGTATACAACAAGTTGGTAGCAAGTTTAATAAGTTTTAAAAATAAACATTGCGGGGGGTCTAAAACTGCTTTAGAAAAACCGGCTTTGGTGTACAAGTTACACTTTCAAAAAGGGAAAAATTAAAACTTGTTTAAATAGATAAAATTAAATTAAAAAATAATTCGTACCTTACAAACAAGTTCGTCTTGTGTATTTATATCTACACATCTATATAATGAACTTCCTTCTACTTGATCAAGTAGCAGATATTTATCGGCAACAATAGCTGCTTGAAATTGTATTTCACTTTGGTTAGGACTAAGAGGTGCCGAATCACGTCGATCGGAAGTTACCCTAGGTACGCGACATTCGGTTTCCTGGGGGTAAAAAGTTCCTGTTCTCAATTTTTTAGTAATTTCACTAGTTACGTTTCCTATTTCCGAATTTTTGTCTATAACGCCTAAACGTGTGCTCACAGCCGGATATTCCTGGACGTGTTGCATTTTTAAATATTTGTCCTTTTTCGGAACACAAATACCGGATATAGACACTCGCGAACACAACACTTCGTAGTCCTTTTAAATTTTTTTTCTCGATCAAACTGCCCTGCAACAATTAATGAAGAATATATTATTTGTGTGAACAATATTTATAAAAAGCGCAATAATATTTAATGAAAGGTCATTTGAAAGTTGTCATCGATATTTTATTAATAATAGGAAACCGGGATAATTTAATTGTGTCCATTTAACATAACCTTACCTGTATTTAATAATACGCCAAAATAGAATAGTAACTTAATGTTATTAAATGATTAATCCACAAATTAAAATTCAATTATACAAAAAAATTCCTTGATCGTGAACTAGTAACTATAGCACATCACTTTAAAGACCATCTTAACGCGTCAAACGCACATTTCGCTACTAAAACGAAAGCCATTTTCTTACTACTCTTGGCGTCATTTCGGCAGAGAGGGGGACCGGCATGCGCAATGCATGATTCAAATTGCGATAGATGGTGCAAAGCAACCCTTGTCCTACGTTTTACATCTGAAGGTGAATTTTACCTGCTCTATTCTGCAGCTTGCCACCCACCACCTCCTTCTGCCATCACAAAAAACGTCATAGAGTTCTTCGATAAACAAAGGAACATCTCCAGCTGCCTTCTGCTTTTTTCAGGATGTGTGTATGTCCAAGTCGTACATCTGCTCCAGCTTTTATTAAAAGTCACTAATGCCCTGGAAATTATATATTTCAATTCATAATAAGAATATTTTTTTTAAATGTGTACATTCATATTTATATTTTTAAATTATCATTAATACTGATAACACAAAAACTAATTAAATCACGTATTTTTATATCTGGAATTATATGTGTAACTAGTATTTTTGGTAAATTATTAAAAACATTCCAAATTTTGTAATAAAAGTTGAGGAATGAATAAATGTAATTTTAAAATGCAATAATCAGCATACATACATACATATGTATGTATGTACATATGTATAAAATATTGTCTGCAACTTAGATCCTGTTTTAAGGATCGCTTGCGTCACGCAAGCCGTCTGCAGTGCAGCATGTGTCATTTCATGATAAAATGCCGCTGTTTGTATCACATAAAATCAAGTAATGCAGGTTTATACCACCTACTAGAATTACTGACTGTAGTAGTTCCTACCCTTAATTCTATTAAACATTTTCCCTGCGTAAAGTCCAATTTTAAGTTCATGCATAGATTAGTGTCTACAATAAAATTACTGATATACTAGTTATTTTTTGGCTGAAGCATTGGTATCGGTAAACAATGATGTCAAACGTGCATTTGTTTTATTGGAAGAAATAAAAAGTTGCTTAAATATTATACATACAGGGTGTCCCGTGTCAGATTTCATATTTTAAAAAATAATAAAAAACAAACATTTTATGCTGGGAAAACACATTTGTTGCAATCAAAAGTACACAGTCCAGATTTCAGTTTTTAAAAATGGACTGCACTTACAACGTGAATGCACAATCCCAAGTCCCATTTCAAAATTATTTTAGATGGAAATGAGAAATCTTTCACCGGACAATTTGTATTTTGTTACAAAATACAATTTACAGTAGAATATTGATTATCCGGGTGCGGTTATCCGTGCGATTATCGATGCATCGATTATCCGCGCAAAATATTATTTCGGACTACGTATCTAGATAAATATCGGAAATGTTTAAATTACGGAATTATCA
The DNA here is from genome assembly GCA_024586415.1 of Phrixothrix hirtus. Lineage (NCBI taxonomy): Eukaryota > Metazoa > Arthropoda > Insecta > Coleoptera > Phengodidae > Phrixothrix > Phrixothrix hirtus. The sequence goes on from JAHWXV010414717.1 coordinate 27,653, forward strand.
CTTTAAACATTATGTTTAAAACTTGGCTTAGTAAATTATTAACACTTATAAGCTCATTTTTTGATATTTTTTTTTAAAACTAAACATTATAGTCAGCATAAACAAACATACATATTGTAAATCGCCTAACGTAATTTTTTGCTCTTGGTCTTCTCCAAGCGCATAGAAACATTCAACTGTAAACAGTCTTATGAATTTCTTAAAAACGTTGGTTAAACTTTTGTGAAATTTTTACTTCACTGACCAAAAACTGTTACTAAGATTTTTAGTTAATTTTCACCTTAGAAAGGTGCTCCTCAAGTTCGAACACACGGTAGTGAAACATGCTGTATGCATCTCTATAAAATGTGCGCTAAACTGCAAACTTGGAGGTTATCAGCAATTATTACAAAGAAATCTGGTCGAAATCAACGTTTCTTGTCCGGTAAAGAGGATAAAACGTAACTTTATTGAAACGCAGTTTTTAAAATGTTCCACAACTTTTTCTATGCCACAGCGGTAGAAATCTTCTGGTCAGGACTCAAAGAAATCGTCTAGGCAAATCCTTAATTTGTTATCATTGTTAAATGAAACGTTGCGCAAATTGTCGGAAAGCAACCGGAGCAATTAAAAATCTCATCGCGCACGGTCTGAAGAATACGAAGAATGTGGCAGTACTTCCCAACCAAGCGTTTGCATCGTTGTTTACTGTCGTCCTTTTTATTGAATTGATTCGTTGAGACGATTCATTTGTTCACTGTAGATTTCCGCATTCAACATTCTGTTGCTCAGATGCCTGCATTTTCTTCCGAGGATGAAGTTTCATCCTTGGACCCGGCGTCATTTTCCTGCCTGGGCTGGCCCATTTTTTTCTTTTCTTCATATTCACATAAAGACGCCATTTTTCATGGCCGGTAACAATTTGCTAGAAGAATCACTGTTTGTGTCCGTAAGTTGACAGGGAACAATGCGGCGGCGATTATGGAACATTAATTTTTGTCGTTTTCGCGTAAAAGTTGTGGAACCCATGCGCCGAGTTCTGGGATATTACCCAACGATTGGAGATTTAGACAAATGGTGTTTTGAGTACAACCCAACTTTCTTGTTTGACATGGATTTTCGCGAATAAGCTGGCTCAATGGATTTCATCAAATTCATCCTTGATGTCGAAATCTCAGTTTTTGAAACGTGCGAACCATTTTTGAAACGTCCTTTCCGCCATGACAACATCGACATATAGTGCACAAATGGAATCTTGGAATCTTGATTAAACGCGAAGAGGAGAATGGGTCGAAAAATGTTCATTTTTCTCAACTTGACATTCCATTTTAAAACGATAAAAATCAACAAAAATTAAAACAAATGAAAAACAAAACACACTATGTTGTAGAGCAAAAATTCCTCTTTCAAATATCGTTTAATATAATGCCAAAATTGTAAATTTTATTTTCGCACGATCACATACGAAACTTATTGTTTCCAAACAATTAAGTACCCTGAAAAATACACGGCGACCTAAACAGGTTGAAAACAGTTTGATTTGCCGGCGAAATAAAATATTTTAAAAGTTGGTAACCCTGTCTTCTCACTTACAGCTTGTTTGTTTAATACCAGTGGTATATCTGTGGGAAAAGTAACTAGTACAATTTATTTAAAAATTACTGTTGAGCTTTAAAAGTCACCTAAATACTATCGTGCGCTATTCCAATTGTCTTCAACCGTTTTGGATCACTGGGTATAATATCAATATCCCACAGCGTGCGTTATAATAACACGTGTGTATTATGAATGTATTAGAATTTTACTGAAAATCATGGGTGACTTTTTTGTGTAAAAGCTGTCAGATAATTTGTCATACTTGAAAGAGGTTTAATTATTGTAATTAAAAAGTAGAGAAAAAGTTTTTCAACTAATAAAATAGATTCTGAGGTAGTAATAATTTGTGGTCGTGGGAAAAATAGCGTACATAATTCGTTGGAAAGTTACATACATCGACAAACGTTTGATGCGACAATTGTCACATCGTTTGATATACATATGTCATTTTCCATACTCGTTATGTATTTTAGGCAACGAAGAATAAAAATGGCAAAATAAAAAAATAAATCGTGTAGTTTTCAAACTTGGCAGACCTCAGGCGGGAATGTGCTAAACAACATACTAAAAGTCCAGGCGGTTGTGGCGGGGTCGGGGG
>JAHWXV010414729.1:0-12190 GCA_024586415.1 Phrixothrix hirtus
TAACGAAAGCATTAATACTCTAAAATAAACTTATATCAAATTGAAATTTTTATTTTTTTTTGTAAAATAAAGCGAGCTCTTGTGTTTTTATATCACCGTTCCATGACTTATGTGAGCTACTGTATAGCTTTCTCTTCAATATTTTTTAAGGGTCTTAGGCTGGGGCTAGACGAACGTTAATTATCGAAGCTTTCTTTGCGATAATTATTGCAATATTAAATGTGGTAATAACGCCGCTAGACGCTTCGTTAAATAACGCGTCATTTAACGCATGAAAAATGCACCGGGATCTATTCGCTTGCGATACGACCTCCAAGACGCAGTTTAATATTGCAGTTTTACGATAATTTTAGTAGCGTTTAGTAACCTGCCGTCTAACTCCATAGTGTGAAAATTGACCGCGTTATTTATTGCAAAGAAAGCTTGAATTATTATCGCTCGTCTACCCCAAGCCTGCGATAACGCAACCTTGGGAACAAGTCAGTAAAATTGTAATTGCCAGTATTTTTACTATAGTAATCTACTGTTCTGGTTCTAGGAAAGTTGTTATGCGTCATACGCCTTATTTGTTGAATTGTATTATATGAAACTGGTTACAATTTTTTTAAAATATTGATATTTATTTATTTTTCTATTCACAGCAGTGCAGTGTATAGATTGGTTAAATTGATGCAGATTGTGTGGTGCCATTCATTGTAAATAAGATAGTGTTAAATATTATCAAGTGAAACGTTTTGTTTTGTTTTTTAGAGTAATTGGAAGATTAGCGTAAAGGTAAATACTACATTTTTTTAAACAAATATATGTAAAACCGATGCCGTTAATTGTTTTAGAGCAACAAAAAAATATCTTGACCAATCCTGAAGGCTGTTAACTTTGAAAGAACTACGTAGAAGTGGTTGTTGAAAATCTTAATGTAAATAATGAAATAAATGACAAATAATGGCAGAGCCATCTATTGTTTATACTAGGAGGTATTTTAATATAAATAAAATAAAGAATTCCTCCTACAAATGGCACGAATTTTAAATATTTATTCGACACAAGTGAAAAGCCATGAAACTGTAATATGAACAATCTAAAAAGCTTCTCACTAAAAGATTTTTAACCTAACTAAATAGGTAAAATATAAAAGTTTGCATTTCCAACCAGCGTGACACAGCACCAGCAGACCAATGGTTTCGACCTAGTGGGGTTCATCAGTGCTGGGTCTGTATACGCTGGTTCAAAATGCAAAACTTCCTTTTAAACACCTAAACTTGTGTAGCTCTGCCATTATTTGTCATCGACACCCATACAGGTTTATGTGTTTAAAAGGAAGTTTTGCATTTTGAACCAGCGTGTACAGCCACCCAGCACTGATGAGCCCCACTAGGGTGAAACCATTGGTCTGCTGGTGCTGTGTCACGCTGGTTGAAAATGCAAACTTTTATATTTTTATCTATCCAGTTAGATTAAAAATCTTTTGATGAGAAACTTTTTAGAATTATTCATATTACAGTTTTATGGCTTTTCACTTGTGCCGAATTAATTTTTAAAATTCGTGCCATTTGTAGGAGAAATTCTTCTTTATTTTATTTATAACCAAATCGATATTTGTTATATACCTCTAGAGGTGGATAATTAAACGGACGAGGAGGATATCGACGAAGATGCTATGAATGATTCCGAAAACATTCTTTTAGATGTAGCAGGAACTTTCGAGATAATGCATCCAATTGACGAAAACTAAGACTATATACTAGATAAAAACCAACACCCAAAAAAGTAGTAAGGATTGAAGATGTAACTTGGTACAGGAAGCCTGTTGAATGTCATAATAAAGCTACTGCAGATGAAGACAAATATATTAAAACAATTGTTGAGACATTAAACGGAAAATCTGTATTAGTTTTCTTTTTTGAGTTTTTTGACAATTATGTTACGCAATCAATCATTTTAAATTCCATAAAATATTCAAGAGACAATAACCGTCATAATTTTTACCTTAGACCAAAATGACCTAGACATTTTTTTTGGGTTTATTTATTTTGAGTGGATATCACACTCTTCCACAAGTAAAACTATTGGTTATTTGATGAAGACAAAGGAGTTCACTTTGTAAAAAATGCGATGTCTTGAAATACATTTCTGGAAATAAAACGAAATTAACATACGAGCGTTACACTATATATTTCTGAATACGGGGTAATAACAAGACATTTAAACAAACAAAATTTTAACTTTTCAAAGTACTCTCCTGTACATTTCACGCACTTTGACATCCTCTGAAACCATTCCGTAAAACAGTCAGCCTAGGTTTCTTTGGATATTACGCTAACATGCTCTTAAAATGCCTTCACAGCGTCCTCTGGTGTTGAAAAATGGATTCCACGTAATTTATTCTTAATAGTTAGAAAGAGGAAGAAATCGTATGGAGATAAATCGGGGCTGTAAGGTGGGTGTGACATTAACTTGATTCCAGCAGATCGAAGAAACTCCGTTGTCAATTTTGCAGCATGTGCCGGAGCATTGCCATGACGAAGAACATTTTGTTTTTACTGCACTTTTGACACCATAGTCGGCAAGCAAATGGTAGTATACCAATGTGCAGTAACAGTTTCCTTATTTTCAGGAGTAACGGAATAAATGTAACCAGTGCGACTGAAGAAAGAAGCAATCATTTGTTTGGCACAACTTCGTGATTGTTTCACTTTTGTGGGTCGCATTTCATTTTGAAATATCCATTGGGAACATTGCTGCTTAGTTAATGGATCATAGTAATAGATCCAGATTTCGTCGCCTGTAATAGTATTGTGAACTGCCTTAAACGCACTTTTATGATAGTGTTCTAGGTTTTCTAGGCACCAGTCGACCCTCGCTATTTTTTGCTCCTCTGTTAAACGATGTGGTATCCAGCGACAACACACTTTTTTCATACATAAAAAGTGTGTGAAGAATTGTTTGAATTGCAGTCATTCCAATGCCAAGGGATGCACGAATTTCATTGAAGGTCACCCGGCGATCTTATTCAATCATGCGACGAACAGCATCAATGTGATTTGAGTCGTTGCGGTAATCGGACGACCTTCACGATTTTCATTCTCAAGCGATGATCTCCCTCGTTGGAACTCCTTATACCAATTAAACACGGTTGTCCGACTTGGAGCTTCTCCCAGAAATGCATTTTACGAACGAGCGAATGATTCATTAAAAGTTAAACCCGAACGAAAATCATACAAACTCATGGCACGAAAATGTTCTCGCGTCACTTCCATTTTAAGCTGAACTTTAATTTTTCAAAAAATTCTCACAAGTTACTGGAACGAGATATTGACTTCAAATAAGGTGCAACTTATTCGCAAACAATTGACACATGAAGCTAACCTCAAATTTGTAAATAATTATTTGCAGTGTTGCCACATTCAGAAAAATACAGTGCGATCCTCGTATTGCAGGCAATGATGAATTAGACGAACAAGATAAATTTGCGAAAGACCCCCCATTATTTGACCTAGTGAATTGTAATTACTTGAAATATGGCGTTTTCAAACATCATTTATCAATTGATGAACAAATGATTCCATACTTTGGCCGTCATTCCGCAAAAATGTTCTTGGAAGGGAAATCTGTACGTTTCGGTTTCAAAATGAGGTGTTTGGCATCTAGTGATGGATATTTATTCAAGGTTATACCTTACGCTGGGAAAACTATTGGAAAGCTATCAAAAGAATTCAATCTTGATGAACAAGTTGTTTTCAGTCTGTCGCAAGCATAGGAAAATAAATCATGTCTAACATATATTTTGATAACATTTTTACTAGCTATAAGATACTAGTTCACCTAAAACAAGAGGGATATTTTGCTACTGGAACAGTACGTGAATATAGGATGTTAAAATGTCCTTTGGAAGCTAGTAAAAGTATAGAGAAAAAGTCTTGCGGTACGATGGATTGTCGCTATGATCACGAAAATGATTAGTATTGAACGTAGTTACAGTCGCAACAAATTGTGAGTCAGTAGAACCTATTGTGTTTGTCAAACGATATGATCGTAAAGAAAAAAATAAATACATGGGAGGAGTTGACCTGTACGACAATGCTGTTGCGAACTACCGCATTAATGTACGTGGAGAAAAATGGCGGTGGCCATTATTTGTAAATATGAATGAATCTGCTACAGTGATAGTCTGGAAATTGGACAACCATGTTTATACAGGAAATCCAATATCTCAATTAGATTTTAGGTCCGTACTTCGACGGAGCCTTATCAGCACAAACAAATCAATAACAACAAAATCGATTAGAGGATGTGGCTGTAGTGCTTCTTTACCATCAACTTCACATTTGGATATGGTGGGACATATTATTAAAATAAACAGAGAATTGGCGAAGATGTAGAATATGCAAAAGCATGACTGTTTTTATGTGTATTAAATGCAACATACCTCTACATTCACATTGTTTTGAAGACTTTCATAAATTACTTTTTTAACATTTTTGAACAAGTTCCTAAGGTTGCGTTAACGCAACCTCAAAAAAAACACTAGATTTAGTGCTCCGTTTTTTAAAACTTTTAAGATGTGTTTATGAGTGCATAAATAATAGCTTATTAAAAAAAATAAATAATTTTTTGATTTTTCCGGTAGTAGTCCAAAATAGGTTAACAATCGTTTTCATGTAAAGTAGATAGCTTTAACAAAGATTAAAAAACTGGTCCTTACTAAACACTTTTTAGTAAATTATTCTGCTTTTAGGAAATCACACAATTGAAAAAAATGAACATAACAACAATAATAACTCTAGCTCGCTTCATTTAGCTTATTCGTCTATTTTTATTACAGTTCTTATTAAGAACTCATTAACTTTAGCCAGCTGTAACAAGTATACGTTACAGCCAAACGTTCTAAAATTATGTCATTTTTCTTTATTCATGTACTTAACTCATAATTAAATACAAAGATTGCAGTTGGTTGGCGACATGCCTGAGTTGATATGGAAATGACCCATTTCCTAATTTAAGACCGAATTATCCAAACCTCACCCCATATTGCAACTTATGAAATATACGAAATATGCAATTTTGAGTTTTTGCAAAATTTTAAGTAATACCAAAAGAGATTAAAATGAAATAAATGTATTGTTTATAACAAATTGCTTACAGTCAAGTTACTGCAACTATTTAGTGAGCATTTGTCAAGTTTTGTGTATATCAAATTATTTTTGTGAAGCTGTAAACATGCGAAAATTAGTGATTTAAAACTAGAGCATAGAAGCGTCATAAAGCCTTTGACAAAAGTAGACAATTAGTCAAAAATTATACATAACACCACTGTATATGGTGAAAATTCTTCATCATATATTCAACTAAAATTCTGGTTAAAGTAGTTCAAATGGAACAGAGAATCCATTCGAGACGACCCCAAAAGTTGATGATGTGCGGAAGCAAGAACTGAAGCAAATATCAAGAATGTTGAAGAAATTGCGTTAATGGATGGACGGATTAGAATTTCGGCGATATTAATTGCAATATGAATATGCGAAGCATTCGTTTTGACAATTTTGCATGAAGATTTCGGAACGAATAAAGCGTCAGCGCGTTGGGATTCCGAGAACCAGATCCATTTTGACAATTTTGCATTAAAATTTTAGAATGAATAGTGTCAACGCGTTGGATTCCGAGAACCAGGCTCCTCAACAAAAGTTATATACACAAGTAATTAGTCAAGAAAATTTGGCGGCTTTAGCTTGTGACCAATTCTCCAACAAAACAAGATTCAATGTACTGGATGCACAAAGGATCTTCATCACCCAGAAAAGCAAAGACGCAAGAATCAGCGGGGAAGCTAATAGCGACAATTTTTTTTTGGATAATGAGATCGTTATTGAACTAAGTGTGTAACTGTCGAAGGGTCATGTATAAAAATTAAAAGTTTGTTATTTCTCTGTTTTTTCTTTCTTGTTTAAGTAGATTTCATTTAATATCACCTAGAAACCATTATGCAATTTGGAAGATTAATAACTAAATAAATTACATTTTACGTTTTGAATATGTATAAAAAAATTTTTATAAAATAATTTTGATTTAGTTGCAGTGACTAATTGTTTCAAAATTGACATTAAATTAAATATTGCATATTCCTATATGTATACAAGATTTCTGCTTTGACGAGTGTAGCGCGTTAGTAGCTTAGAGGTGGAGTGTGCGTCGTGTTAGCGCAAGGACCTGAGTTCAACTCTCGATCGATACAGAATTTTTATTTATGTATTTAGCTTGTTTTAAAAATTAAATATTGTTTAAGAGTTATCTCAAATAGATAAAAATTTGAAAAGTGATTTTCATATAGGTGTATCTCCATACAAAATTAGATCAATTTTTCATATTTTATGTTTGAACACCCACCTTTACTAATGGTATAAGTAACAATACATCATAAAATAAAAGCAAGCATCACAGGATCAATTTATTAATTTTGCCAACGCATCACTCATTTTGGTCACCATTGTCATTAATTTCAATGACATGTTGCAAGTAGCAGGTTTTTGATTGGACGATGCTTATAAAAAAATATTGTTTTGTTTGCAGTTGCTTAATGTTGTAGTGGTTAGCGACCTCAGGTTGATATGGACCATAACTGTTCTAAGAATTCTGAAGCAACCACATAGTTCCATAGTGATGGAAATGGATAGAAGCTACAGTGTTTGGATATAAACTGGTAGATTAATTAATGAAATGATTCTGACTTCGTTATTTCATCCCACGTTTTCATTGTTACGTGTTAGTAAACATAGGCGTAGATGCAATATCTGCAGAATTTCTCTAGGCTTGCGCGGGTTTACATCATTAGCCACATATTTTCCATAAAATATCTAAACATTTACTAATGTTAGACGATTATATTTACAAAGGAGAGGAGCAACTAGTTTAATAGTGGTTGCTTCCTTAAACCCACACCAAGATAAGTACAAAAGTAAATTATGTAAATACACCACAGTAAATATTGTTCAAAGGAAAATAATTATCTATTTATAAAGTCATTGTTATTCAAAGAGGTCAATTATTCTAACTATAGTGAAAATAAAACGAAAGCGCTTCACCAGCATAAATTAAGAAAAATCAATCATTTCAATAATGAAAACACTTGTGAAAGCAACCAATCGGCCACCACACATATGTATGTACATATGTATATTTAATATCAAGAAATTGCAAAGAATTCTAGAAAGCTACTTTAATTTGAATTTTAAAATTAATCTTACTACCCAACAGGTCTATTAATAATTTGAATGAGCAATGATGACATCAGTGTCGTGGTATATTCTGACTGGTATTTAAAATTTAAGAAAACCATTACGAATTACATTAGTTGTTAATTTTACAAAGGACTTACATTTTAAGTCTAATTTCATTTTAAAAAGTAATAAAAAGGCTATGTAATTAATTCAACGAATCTTTAATTGCACTTTTTTTTGTTAGTGATTAATAAATACAACGAGTATGCAGAAGACTTTGCTCCATAATTGTTATCTATTTTGAAACAATAACATGATTAAAAATATAAAACGAATTTCATTACGAAATAAATATTGCTACTACTAAATTGAATTTTGGTATTCATCCGACTTATATACAGGGTGTCCCAGATATAATTCATGTGTGTAAATTGCATAGTTTTCGAAATATTTGCAATTTTTTAGCTCAGTCCCCTTTGTAACTTGTTCGTGAAATGACGGACCGACTGTACATATAATATGTATTTATTACGGGATTCATCACCACGAGAGGTGCACATCAGTACATGATCCCTACAACAATACTTAGACGTGTGAATAAATCGGTCCTTCAAACTTTGCGAAATATCGAATATAGGACGAATTGGTAGATATGATTTTAATTTACGAAACAGGTGCATAAATCGTGGATACTTGGTGTTTATATCGAGAACTCTTCCCAAATCATGGACAACCTTCGCAAAAAACCATTTTTCTTTTTTTTAGATGAAGAGCGTTGTTTACAATGATAGGCCAATTACGAATGGAATGTCCAGCAATGTATTTTTGCATGAGTTGTTCAAATCTGTAGAGAAGAGCTATATTTTGACGTATACGTGAAAATCTGTCGACATATAAATGCGTGTATTCATGCAAATTGAGTGCATTTTGAACACTTTCTTTAACGATACATCTTTATTTACAGGTAAGGCTAATACACAATTTTTTTATAGCCGTTAACAAATGTGCTTGTACATTACGGATTCAGGTAGGTATACCACATATTTGCGTCGTTTGTAACTTTTACACAATTTAGTATATAAGCAGGAATGTCAAAGTTTTTTATTTGTAGTTTATTTCGTTCTATGTTTACAATTTACTATTTTCATAGATGACATCAAACAATGTTTATTCCTATAAATTCTTCTTTTTTTATACTTAATTATTCAATGGAAATTTATAGCAGAATAGACAAATCTAAATACATAATTTTAAAAATAATACAGTCGACTCTCACTATAACATACACGGCTGTAACGAGTTTTCGTTTATAACGAGAAATTTTCGAAGTCCCCTAAACTTTCTATTACAATTTCTATAAAATAATCTCACTATAACAAGTTGTATTCGGTTATAGCGAAGAAAAATGAAACGAGATCTGTATCGTTTTCGATAAGTTTTTGCACAATGTCGAAAATTGTACATATGTATGTTGTACATATATTCCAAGAAGTCCAATTTGAACGTTACTGGACGGATTCATCCGAAAATTGTACATATATGTATTTCTGTTTGACGGCGCCTAGGCAAAACAATACTGAAGTTCGTCGACTCGTTTTAGGAAGTTTATTTTATTTTTTTGAAATTGTGAGCTGTTCACTGTTATAACGAGATTATTCCACTTATTATTTAGTTGTGCCATCTATATGCGCAGCGCATATCAAAAAAGGATTTTATAATTCATCTAAATTAGTTCTGAAAATGCAACTGAGAAATTTCAAATGTAATATCATAAACATAAATTGAACGTTAGTGGATGGATTCATCCGAAAATTGTACATATATGCATTTCTGTTTGACGGCGCCTACGCAAAACAATAGTGAAGTTCGTCGACTCATTTTAGGAAGTTTATTTTATTTTTTTGAAATTGTGAGCTGTTCACTATTATAGCGAGATTATTCCACTTATTATTTAGTTGTGCCATCTATATGCGCAGCGCATATCAAAAAAGGATTTTATGATTAATCTAAATTAGTTCTGAAAATGCAACTGAGAAATTTCAAATGTAATCATAAACATAAATTACAGTTAGGGTCCTTGAAACTAATACGTCTGTGAAACGAAATCCATATTTTATTTATGATACATAGTACGGGTCTCTATTAAAATTTGCAATGCTGTATATTTATGATTTTTAAAAGTAAGATAAACATTTCTTAAAAGTTATTTTTTCCGTTAATTACATTTTATGGTTGTTATGATTTACCTAAATTCAATGATATTTTTTAGAGTTTATATGTACATAAACGTACATAATCTCAAGGAATTTAATTTAGAAACCATGCCCATTATTATATGATAGTCATATTGACCTAACATTGGAATTCGATGTCCATACAATTTAGCAATTAAATTTTGAAATAGCTGTAGTTTACGATGAAAATAAACAGGTAATTTTACATGTTAAAGTAATACAAATATACAGGACCATGAGAAATCGATAACAATTGTCGATTGATAACATATCCGCGACAACATAAAGCGGCACCTACTGTACATACAAGTGTAATATCATGTAGCTTACTGGATTCACATACATAAGTAATTTAGGTGTTTTAAACTTGCATCGTACATAATAAAAGAGTTAACTAATAAATAAATATGCAAGGAATGCTTTTGTGTGCTCGGTAATAGCGAGATTTGCTTATAACGAGTTAACGTGCTTGGTCCCTTAGCCTCTCGTTATACAGGAAGTAAAATTTACCTTCAAATAATTACCACAAGAACATTTTTACACAGCTGATTTCAATCATTTGTAATAAAACAAATGCGAACACAGTACAGTAATATATTAAATTAAAAAAAAGTTTCCTGAGATGCAAAAACAATACGTGATTGTATATAGGTCATCACAGGCTCAGGTTTGTCAACCCATCTTTACGCGAAAATTATTTAATTAGATTCATGTTTTTTACAACTTTGTGTTCACTAACGGCCCGTGCACACATGTGTTAAATCCATGTATGTAATACTCATACTTAAACGCGAGCGTAGAATGTGCGCCTTGTGCCTCGTAAGGTATAAATCCGCAACTGCACATATTACATATACACAGTTGCTTTGAAATGATTGCAGAAATTTTAAACATGTACTATTTACGACACATACATTCACAAAAGATTAAACAGTTTTAATTAGGGCACATTTGAATTTAGAAAATTCTTGTAAAATATTTTCAGAACTATGTTACTCAGAAGTTTTATCCTAATGAATGTTACATGTTACAGATCATTCCGTTGAGGTAATATATAGAGGGACGACATATTAACTATTTACGCAGAAAATGACACCAGTAACTGTGGCTTCAAATACTAACAATGTAAGGAAATTTAATTGAAAATTATGATAAAGATTTGTGTTTGAAGTAAGTTTTTACTTTAGTTGGTAGAGATAACTTCTATTTACAAATTTTATTCATAACTTTTGTACAAAATTGTAAAATAAATCAAACAATGAAATTATAAAATTAAAAATACAAATTTTTCAAATGTCTGTATATTGTATACACTTACTTGTAGAATGTTATTCCGGTTAATTTCTTATCCACATAGTACCTGCTGCAACAGTAGTGTAAATAACAAGACCTCACATTCAAAATAGGATACAATCTAATTTAGATAATCTGGAACTAAAACAACACAAATAAAACACAAAATATTTAAGGTAGATGTTGAACTCGACCTCGTGACAGAAAATACTTTTACAAAAAGTACAATAAAAGTATCCCAAAGGGATTTGTCCTTTTATCTATTTCAAAAAAGATTTTATTTCAGAAATATTAAAAAGTCAAATAAATGGGTACAGAGAGTGCATTTTCTCTTGACTAATAGGACAACCTTGTACATTTCGTTAGTAACTGCACTTTTTAAATTATTGAAGTTTGTGTTTTAATTAGTGTACGTCTGGTTTTTCAACATTTTGAAAATTTACTTTAAATGAAAAGTAAGATTCTAACATTTTAATTTATTGTATACTTTAGTTCACATTTCTAAAGAATTTGAGTGCTTATAATTTTTAAAAAGCACTACACATATCTACACGCATTTATTATTTAAAACACGGTAAGATAACGGTTTTAGGCTAATACGCAATCACATAAATCACCATTGGGAGTAATTTATTTTTAATTTTATTTTAGATACGAAGATGCCGTTTATAAGTCACATTATGTCTTTTATGCTTTTAATACAACTTCCAAATTTAATTCTAAATTAATTTCAAATGAAAATTACGTCATATTTGTAGTAGCAGGTCAAATACATATTTATTGTCAATAGCATGTAAATCACGAAGTATAATTCGATACGTTGTGGTACACAAAATGTTATTGCATGTAACTATTTTCATAAAAGAGGTCAATGGAATTTAATACTAAAATGTGTCTCTTTTAATAGATACAGCTGTTTCAAAACAACCCTGTATATGAACATGCATTTACTAATTTTGTCTATTTATCTTTATTTATTCATTATTTAAGCACATATACGGTTGTACTGTTAAATAAATTACGACTAAATAATTAAATCTTTTTCTGAGAAACTAGGCCAATCAAAGGAGAGCTAAATCTTAACTTGTTATATTAATTTTATCTGCTTCCGTGTACTATGAAAATAATGAATAAATACTTGTTGACACATCAACGTGCGTATGACTATTCTTCAAAATACAGTCATAAGTCCAGCCCTATAGCTCACTATGGCAGGTCTTTATGATAATTGGCATGCCATACGTCTATGTTTATGTTAATATACAGTGCGGTCCACGAATAACGGATAAATTCATTTTCTTCATTATGAACAAATTTTAAGAAAAATCCTGAAACACGTCAATTTTTGTTTCTAAAGCCTCAATGTTTGGCGTAAAAAATGCATTACCCCCACAACCCTCCACGGAGTAATGACTACCACATAAAAATTTTTAAATTACACCATAGGTCGTG
>JAHWXV010414764.1:0-10760 GCA_024586415.1 Phrixothrix hirtus
GGGAAGTAAAACGGACTTATGCAATGAAACGTTTTACATAGAATTTCTTAGAGTAAAGACACCGCCAAAAGGGAAGTACCTTTGCCGACCATAAAAGAAACCGGGGCTTAAGCTGTAAAATGCAAAGGAAAACCACCTAGATTTGAATGGAAACGCAACGTTCGTTATTTCAAACATAAAACCAAACCTGGATCAGCCATTGGTTAAAAATTACAGTAGTGGAATCTTCAAAAAGATTAATATAAGATCGGACAACGAAATTTCAGCTTATCTTTTGCTTGTGCGTGAATATCGCTGCTGAATTAATCAAGTGTAGCCCAGTTATAAAGGTCGTTGATAATATAAGATGGAAATGTTTTAATTTGTGTCACAGATTCGAGGGCTGTGACATTAATATAGTTTCTCCAAAAATTTACATTACAACGTAAGTTAAATACTCCAAAGTTCATAGGCGAAATCTTAAAGAGAAGACCGCAAGTTTAAATTGGATTATTTAAAAGGGACAGAAATTCTCTTAAAGCAACTGACCTGGACTTCGCATAACCAGAAGGAAGTCTAGTAGTTTAACATCGTAGAAAATACACTCTTGCAATTAACCGTAAATGTTTTAATCAACTCTTTTAAAAACAAACGAAGTGCTCGATAATTAATTTAAATATAAAATTTTGCTTTATTTAAAATATATAAACTTAACAAACAAATTAGAAGTTACTTTCCCTTTCGTATTTAAATAAACATCATAAAGCTTTGTTTACTACCTGTTAGCAAGCTATGAAAGGGAAATAACCGAAGGTTCGTAAACCTAACTCGTTTCTTTGTATACGATTTTTGTAATTTAATATTGTAAACGATTATTGTCGAAGTATTATTTTTTCTTAATTTTGAAAATTTTCGATAATTGTATAGATCGTTACTCTCTGTTCTTACTTGCTGAAATATATGTTGTTAATTGTATTTATTTGATGAGACGGCCAGGGTGACTGAGTAGATATTCGTATAGACTGAGATTACAAAGGTCAATATCAGGTAACAGTACGGGTCGTAAATATTAAAATCCGTTATAAAAAGAGTTTTAATCCTGGACTGGTTGATAAAAATCAATGCAGCTTCGACATAGTGTGTATGCTTCATTCTAAAATCAAACAAAGATTACGTAATTAAAGTAGGTAATCAAGCAATTTAGTATAATTCTTAATAGCTGCCAACGGAGCACATATTAGTTCCCATAAAAAGTAGTCTACGGGTATTAAATCTGGCGATCTATCTGGCCATTCAATAGGCCCCCTTCTTCCTATGTGTTGTTAGAAACAGAGGATAATCACCGCACCACGCTTTCAAAAATTGCTTCTACTTTCAAAGCCATGAAACACGACAGACGTGTACGGTTTTCTGAAAATCAATTCTTTTTTAATTAGAGACCAAACGGTATTTAAATCAACATAATTTTTTGAACTGCAGCTTTCATTATTATATTGTATGTACGCTGTTGCGCTGTTCTCCTGGATAAACAGTTAGAGAATCTGAAGATAATTTTGGCACCCCCTAAAGAATATTTTAACCTATTTTAAGTCAGTATTTAGAATTGTTGGTTCTTTAAATTTGAACGTTCTTGTTTTTGCTAACTCCCTCTTCTAATTATCTCCCATCTTCTCCAGTATAGGACGTACCACAATTGCTTCATATATTATTAAACCTTTATTTTCATTTACTTTCATATGACTAGTAACAGTTGCATATCAGCCCAAGATTTTGAGGACGTAAAATTGTTCTAATTTGGTTTCGTTAATTTTGTCAGATATATGGGAAATATAACAGTTAAGCTATCCAAATGTGAATAAGACAAGAACATATTAAAAGCAGTTTGTCGTTTATGGACACATTTTATGAAAAGAGTGGCACAATAAGCAGGCTTTCGACGACTTGTTATTAGTCCACTCTCTAGAAAAGGGAATCTGTGTCCATTTCCATGTATTGAAAATTACTTTAGTGTGTTTTGAAAGTGAGCTTTGATCATTTTTTGCAAGAAGTTTCCCTTGAAAAGTGGACATAACTCCTTAATCTGCAATTTTGCTAATCTAGCAGACTTATCTAATATATTTGCACCTGATTTATATTGCCATAATGATTCTATGAGTAACTGCCTTTTTAGGTACGATCATCAAACATGTGGATAAGTAAAAGATATATCGAAAGGCGATAGATACCAGTATCTATAAGGAAGTGTTTGAGGAAATGAAACCATACTGGTATAGCGACTATCTTTAAAAATAAAAAGGTATTTAGCAGGTATTTATTTGCATGGGCTGTATATTGCACCGAGGCAAATGTGGCAACAAACACTACCAAAAATGTGTGTCATCGCCTTTAATGTTGGCCTACCTTTTGGACATGGAGACTCCTACAGCAGTAACCCTTATCACACTTTTTGTTCCCAAATATTTAGCGTAAGTTTTCTCACAGTTTCAGAGATATGAACCGATTTCTGCAAAACCAAAATCCTGAAATAAATTCTAAGCACTACTTCTCCCTCGATAACTCTGAAACAATTACATTTAGGACACTTTTTGTAATAGCCAAAGTTGTTCTCTTGTTTTATGCAATTTCTTTTTAGTAACTTACTGCGATGAAAGGCATCATTTCAGAACTATCGGCCCCAGAATGGAATCATGTCAGGCGCACGACAGCCACTTCCAAAACGGCCGATTCAGGAGTCTTACCCCCTTTGCAGGGTTGGCACCTTGATGTAGATTAATTGCATACATGGTAACTACAAGATCAACTAAGGTGATTCGCTATACAACGAAGTGGACACATAACGCTTATACAGCAACTGGTTTATATAACAAATATAATTAAAAGTTATTAATTTAATTTTCTTTTCAGAATTACCCCAAATAAGAACCCTGATAGACGGTACGATAGGGCAAAAAGAGATTGTACATAACGACAATTAGAAATAGTTGTTATGATTTAAAAACAGGAATCATTGACTTTTTTGAATTTCCCATATTATTTATTTCGTATTTTCAATTTGTGTTGAAATAAACAGGTTAGAGTTTAACTTATAGGTAGTTTCCATATTGTATGAATTGTTTGTTCCACATGCTCACCGAAATACATAATTAATTTTTAGTTAGGTTTATTTTTCACTTTTTCTTCTCGCAAGTTTTTACTTTCTCCTACGGTATTTTTCTATTATCTATATTAGGGAGATTATAACCAGATGTAATCGTTATTAATGCGATTTAATAGCTTGAAACAGTACAATTATGTTTAAATTCATATTAATATGAGCCTTAGTAGAGCCAGATTTAGTCTAGATACCGCGCTAATCGAAATTTTATCCCCCTCTAATTGAAAAGGACAACTAATTCAAACCGGCCTAATTACAAATACGTACTGATATAGTCCTTGTTTATTTTTAATTTATACAATGTAAACTAAATGTTCTAAATCTGAGTTACTTGGTGGGAAGTATCAGGTATTATATTTTATGGAGGGATATATTTAGTAGTTACCAAAAGTAGTGCTATAGAAGTTTTTAAACATTGCAGTTACATTAAGCATAATTTCAGATTCCCAAAACATAATATTTAAATAAACTTTACAGAAATTTAACTAAACAATTGAGAAGCGCAAGACAATGTCTAACATTGCTAAATTTAATTTTAACAGTATATATTAGCAAATAAAATGGTTATTGAGTATTATAAGCTAACTAAGGGAATAACACATGAAATTTACTTTTTGAAGGTTGAAAACGATTATTTTTAGAAAATATTCGTAACAACAAGATCAAATTCAACTAATTTATTCGTATCTTTCACATACAAAGAACTGAAAAGGACAACAAACTCATTTAGAATTGTATAATTCTCAATTATATAATGTTTTAATGCAAACGAACGAGCGGTAAACTTTATTTATTTTTAGTTTACATGTTCAAGGATATAATTCTTATATACGAAAAATTGGATATAAAATTTGCTTCAAAATGCTATATCAAACAAAAAAAAATAGTGCCCTTGTAAGCCTAATAATAAACAAACGGTAATTTATCATTGTAATTTGATTATTGTGTTTCAAAATAATCTGCTTTATGATCTATTCACTTTTGAATTCTTTCGGATAAATTATCAAAACATTTTTGCCATTCTGTTTGAGACATCTCTAAAACATGCGTTTTGAACGCATTGGTGGCTCTTTCTCCTGTCGAAAACCTTTGTCCGCGCAACTTATTCTTGGCGTTCGGAAACAAAAAGAAGTCATTGGCTGCAAAATCAGGACTGTACGGAGAATGACCCATTAATTTGATTTTTTGAGTTTCAAATAATCGGTTGTTAGACGAGATGTGTGACAGCTCGCATTATCATGATGGAAAATGATCTTACGGCGCTTGTTTGCTTTCCTTATTTCCCTGAAGATTAGCGACAAACAAAGGGTAGTGTACCAGCCAGTTACCGTTTTACGTTCCTATAAAGGCACTGCTTCGAGCGCGAACAACTTTTGTAGGGTTTGGTTCATTTTAAAACACCCACATAGTTGAGTGCTGTTTACTTTACGGCTCACACGCATATATCTATGGTTTCCCACCTGTTACAATATCATATATCTTTTGAAGCACCGCCATTGTATTTCGTAAGCATTTACTTGCCCAACTAACACAGGTACCTTTTTTAGAAGTTTTCAAATTTTGAGGGATCTAACGAGAGCAAAAATTTTTTAAGTGTTCATGCAATATTTTATATATGCTAGTCAAACTAATGTATAAGGTTGCCTCAATCTTAAAGTATGTCACATAACGACGTTGCATTATTAGTTTTTGCACAGTATCAACGTTTTCTTGCACAACAACTGACTTTAGACGACCATCGCGACTTTCGTCGGTGAGCGAACGGCGGTCAGATTAAAATCGTCATGCCAACGATGGGTCTTCATCGTCAAAAGTAGAAGTAGGTTGATTGATGCACTCTTGTCTAGATAATCCACGTTGCAAGTCGCAATAAATCATCGCATGAAAATTTTCACGAGTTAATTCCATTATTATGATCAAGCACAATTTTCAAGTCACTACAAGCACCACTAATCACCCTTAAATGTCAATATGTTTTGAATAAGGTTATGTTCAAAAATGTCACACCTTCCATTGCATATATTAGATCGCGTCTTAAACACGCGGTCTTAGCAAGGCTCACAATATATGTATGAATGTATAGTTGTAGAATTCCACGTTTAGTTAGCGGTATCCGGAGTTCTTGAAAGATCAAGAAGACCATCAGAGCTTGAAGTGACGTGAGCAGGACGCAACTAGATGTTTTCAGATAGTACTATGATAGAAGCAGTCAAGAAATTTAGAGCAGATTGGGAACTTCTAGGTTGTACCGTTCTGCCTATCTCCGGACCGTAGATTGAACAAGAAGAAACGAAAACGTCAGGTTTACGGTAACAGAATCTTTTCCTTAGTAACTTATAAAAAGAATATATATTAGGTCCACTAAAATTCCAACAGTTAAGTCCTAGTTCTGTATTCCTGACCTAATTAAGAATTACTTCGCATATCGCGCAAAATACCTGTGATATTACCACTCAAAATTTTTCAGTTCTGAACTAAGAATTCTAAAACCCTAACCCTTCCAGTTATACATTTTATTAAACCTATATATCAGCGAATAGATTGGGAAGAAACGTCTTCCTCAAAAGCTAGTCGAATATTGGCACCTAAATGGGTCAAAGCTAAACTTAGTTGAAGGAAATCACGAAGGACAGGCAATTCCAAGGCATTTAACACTCTCATATCTTTTTTAAGAACATTTAAAGACTTCGCAAGGTTGACACACATTGATTAGCCTTCAGCTTATGATGCATAAAATTCTGAACTGCTTTGTTTCTTGTTTCTATTCCCTATGTAGATGTTACTTAGTGTTACATGCGTTCATAGTATCTTTTAACGGTAATTGCAGGAAAACCAAACCATAACTTGAATTTTGTAGAGAAAATTTTACGAAAGCTTGTATATTTCACTTGCAAATTTTGGTGTACACTTTCATATGCGCCGTACGTACTTTTTTCATGTTGTGCCGAATTTAAACACCACCTTTGGGACTTGGCCCTATTGAAGTGATTTTCACATGTTTTTAACTGTCCTATACATTTTATTACTCTTTGTTTATGCTCCAGCGTTTTTGTTACCCATCTGTCCCTCCACTACTTCTTTTAAACTCTTGCTCGTTAGTAATGGTTTTCGCGATTCGTTTTTCAAATACCGTTTCGAAAAACTGCGTAACACTGGAAACGATTTTTGCTGTGGGGTAATCTAAAATGAAACGAGAAAACCGATTGAGGATTAGTATGTAAACACTATACAGTGTATTTTATTACTCTATAGTTTATTCTAAAAGCATAAGGTTTGCGAATAGAGGGATTTCCACGTTCATGATCCCTTTTCGGGTAATTGGTTTCTTAAGGATATATTGTCCGTTGGATACTAGTATTTGTTTTGGCACTTCAGTATAAGTACCTTTCTATTGTTAAGATGTTTACATTTATAATTCCCTAATTTTAGCATACGATCCTTCGCATTGTAGCTTTAAATCAATTAGTTTGCTAACGCATTGATATATTAAAATAAACTAACTTGTAATGTCTTCTTCTAATTTAGTTGTGCGTTAACTGATTGACGCCTTCAACTGCCCCTGTCCAGATTACTATCTTTCGCTAATACTCCATCCATTATTAGCAACATTTTTAATGGAAATTGAGAATAATATATACCTTCTCATGAAGTTTTCCGATGCATAACGCATGAGATGCTACTAGCATGGGAACATGGAACGTGTTTCGTTTTGAGGTAAATCGATAATTTTAGCATCTATATTAAATAGGATTTTTTAATTAAAAGCGTAATCAGTGGTAACATTTTGCTGTTCTTTTAGAACACAATGCCATTTACTTCTCATTTTCAGGAAATTTGTACTTGTTGAATTTTAAAAAACTGTTCCTGATGGGACTAACGTGCAATCATTTAAAATAATTCATAAATTTTAATGTATGTATACTACCAAGCTCACGATTCGTAAATAATGAGGTGAAGTCGCAAGAAAGGCAAAGGTTTAATTTAATAACATTTAATCAAGGAGATATAAGTAGAACAAATAAAGCTGTACATTTGTACGTAACTGGAAAAAACCTACTTACCTGTTTTCTGTCAGATAATATAATCTATATTGTGACAATATACAATAGATTTGCTGGAATTACCATAACTTTAAATTTCTAAAATGCGAATAAAAAGTTTGCTTATTAGTAACTGATTGATGTTTAATAAAAACCAGTAAATTTACATTGCGAATGGTTAAAAATATAGATTTAACTTTTAAGTAAACTTGATAAAAATCCATATTTAACCATCTGAGGTATTTAGCTTCTTAAAATTACATGTAGAATAAATCACTGCAGATCGTTAAGTATTGATGGAGTTTTGAACTTGATTAATGGAATCTTGATCTGATGCCATAAGAAAATTTCATTAAGAAATGATAGACAAATTGAAATTAGTATATACTTTTTGCTATAAAACCAAGCAAAGAAGTATTCCATCACCTTAGAGCAGTTATAATATACAGAAATAGCTTGTACGGTTTGACGCTTTATTACTAACCTTGCACTTGACAGATTTTAAATTACAAGAATGATTCTAGGAGATACATAGTTAAATCAGGCTACCAATTTAAAATATAACAGAATAATTATATTAAAAATAAACTAATATATTTGATTCAACCAAAATTACCTTTAAAGCACAAGATGTAACTGCATTTAAAGAAAAATCCGCTTTTATTACAATAAGACACGGTAGTTACGATGTTGATATAAACTAGCCACAATATTATACGCCGTTCAAATGAAATTTGAGAAGTCCACAGGAAATATAATTTGCAAACTCAAAATTCGTCACTCATATAGAAAGTGATTAAATACGTTAAATTCTACAAGTAGCTCTTGAAAAACCACAGGAAGCGCAATAAAACAAGTAGAATTTAAAAAATTTTAAACATTCTAAAGGGCCATTCAAATGTATAAATAAAACAACCTGAAATATGTTTTACTGAAATCCAAAATAAAAGAAGTAAACAATTTAAGTTTCTATTGAAAGAAAATGACAAAATGAAGATTCAAATTTATGCATAGATAACGGTTAAAGAACTAGACTATCGACACCTGCATATTTGGACAAAACCCGATTTAGTTGAGACACTATGAGCATACCATGGCAATAACCTCAAAGGCGCTGTATTTAAAAAATTGGAAAGGCGCCTAAATTTTAACCGAAAAAACAACACTGGACGAGCAATTATAAAATAAAGGGTAAAATAGATGTACCGGTTCCGGTTTATAGGTTTATCGATTTGCTCAGCTAATCTATACCTTGGAAACAAATATGATATAAACGATAAAATTAACTTCATGAACGAAAATATTCTTATTCTTTTAAATATTTTTGCTCCTTACGCTACACGTGACATTACTAAAAAATTATGCACCCTGGTTAACTTCTAAGGCTTGAAGGTCTTAATTAGATACAAAAAAACCTAATCTCTTTTACACTGCAGTTATTACAAGCAACTATAGAATTTAATTAACTATGCCATTAAAAAGGAAAAGAAATCATACTATAATATTAAATTTAAGGTCAATCAATCCAAATCATTCTGGAAGGAAGCTAAAAATCCAAATTTAATTAAATCAAAGAAACAGTTACAGGAACACTTATTTAATCCTGAAGTTATCAATACTTTCTTCGTGAACTCGCAATCTAATATGCAATGTGATTATATAGAAAAAATGTTCTATAACTCCAATGTATCAAGTTCTGTTAATTAATTTCTCACTTTCGAACCTGTAGATGAAAGCACAGTATTCAAAATTATTATTGAAATAAAGAGTAAAGCTGTTGGTATCCATGAAATCAATATTGACACAATTCACTTATGCACGCCGTTTATACCACCATTTATTACTCATATAATTGATTTCTGTATAAACAATTACGTTTTTCCCGATATTTGGAAAAAAGTAATAGTGGTTCCCATACCCAAAATATCCTAGGCTGAGACTCTCCAAGACATTAGACCCATCAGTATTCTACCTACATTTTCAAAAATTCTTGAACGGGTATTAGAAAAACAAATTATATACCATATACAAAAAATAAATTAATGCCTTCAATGCAGTCTGGCTTTCGATCGGGTCATAGTTGTGCAACTGCATTATTAAACATAACTGATTATATTTTACGTGCTAGTGATACATGTCTCGGTACCTGTCTGATTTTACTAGATCTCACCAAGGCATTTGATCGTTTAAGCCATGACATGCTCCCATCTATTCTTCATTACCTTGGTTCTACCCATGATGCTGTTCAACTTATATCAAGTTTTCTATCAAATCATTCTCAATGTGTCAAATACATAAACAGCATGTCAACTTTTAAAACAATTAAATCTGATGTTCCCCATGGGTCTATTCTGGGATCACTACTGTTTGTTTTATATACCTCGTTAATCCAGAGAGCTTTCACTTCAGCTCATCATCACATTTACTCTGACGGCACACAACTGTATCTATCATTTGAACCTAATGAGATCAATCAAGCAATGGTAGCTATTAATTTTGATTTATCCTGTTTATCAAATTATTTAAATCGTCTTTGTCTCCAAATGAACCCGAAAAAAACTGCTGCTATCATATTTGGTAGAGCCACTGACAAAAACCTAATTAAAAATCAAATACGGCTAGTAATCGATGGGGAGCCATTATCCATGATAGTGATTTAAAATTTACTGGCCATGTGTCAAAATGTTTGCAGAAAGCATATTGCAATTTAAGAATTTTATATCAAAATAGACATCCCTTAAGTACTAAAGTGAAGGTGACTTTATGTAATACACTCATTTTATCTCACTTTGATTATTGCGATGTAATTTATAGCCCTCATTTGAGTGCCTTTGACAACGGTAGAATCCAAAAATTGCAAAATTTCTATTTGAGACTAATTTTTGGAATACGTAAATATGAACGTATGTCATATATATTAACAGAAAATGGTTGGTTTAATACGCTAAAGAGGCGCTATCTCCATGCTGTTTGCCTATTTCACAAAATTATAATTATGAGAACTCCTCCGAATTTTTTCAATAAGATAAGATTTTGTACTGACGTTCACAATCTGAATTTGAGATTTAAATGTGCTCTTACACCACCTCAACATTACACAGGAAATTTTAAGCGTTCTTTTTCATCTACTGTCACTAAATATTATAATTCTGTGCCCAATTTTATTAAGGAGTTTTCTACATATAAGTAGATTTCGTACTCACATGGTACATTGTATTTCAATGATTCTGTACTATAGAAAAGAAAAAAGAATGGTCCATATTACCTTTAATTATATTTATATATATAAGGTTAATTTCTAAATTTCTCTAATTGAGATAACCTTTTAAGGCAAGTATTTTTTTATACATATTAAAAATTTTTTGCATCGGCTGATGCTCGAACTCAGGATCTTGTGCTTACATGACACATGCTTTAACCACTAAGCTACCGGCGCCCACAGTTTGACAGCAGAAAATCTCCAATATGTATATAATGTCAAATTCAAGGCGTTAGGTATTTTTAATAAACATTTTTATACAAGGTAATTGATGAGCCTGCCTGATTTGCAAGTTTCGAATCGATACCAGTATGATTATCTATTCAAA
>JAHWXV010414816.1:0-25193 GCA_024586415.1 Phrixothrix hirtus
ATATATATATATATATATATATATATATATATATATATATATATATATATATATATATTACCGGCGCACTACATAAATAGCTGTAAATTCGTGAACTAATATTTAGATTCAAATTAACCACATCATATATAATTTTTATTATTGGCAATTAATACCTTTTAAAAGATAATTAACCTAGAAATCTGATATTACGCTTTTTTCTATTTTTATAATATACGTTATATTTAGATTCAAAGACAGTTGTATATTTGCTAATGTGGACAATATGAGCTTAAGCAAAGAAATTTTTACAAATGTAAAGATCGGCGATAAAATACCCAACAAAGAATCCAGGTAGCAATAAGTTATCTCGTATCTTGAGAATTGAAATTTCGACTTCGTTTAAATAAAAATAGCTCCGCCAGATATCAAAATGCGTTGATATCAACCTTATAGTAAGTACGTCAAAAACAAGGTGACAGGTAGACTGAAAGATATTTCGTTGAAATTAGAATGATCGTATTGTTGAAATTGGCACATGCGAAAATTTGAGCCGTCCTAATAACTTGCTTATAGTATCTTATATCGGTGAAGTTGAAAATGTGGCGTTTTTATATTTGAAAAATCTTTATTATAAGTAATGCTATATTTGGAGAACATTCACCGTGAATTAAACAAAAAATGTACCATGAGTCAAATATCTAATTAATACTTATACTTGAAAAACATTTACTGATTTTTTTCCTTTAGATAACAGTTAATTTTAATAAATGATTAGCTAACCTAATTGTTACCCCATTTTTGGATGAACAAAATGAGATTTATATTTCGTGGGCTTACAAGCAAAAGGCATTAAGTCAAAGAATAAAGTTATGTACTTAATGTGTTTTGCTCCTATTCATAATGCATTGATGCTTTTTATATATTGTTAACAGCCTTGAAATAATTAAATTATTATGTAGTGCATTCTTGTGTTCCATAAAGAATGAAACTTCCTTTATGTGTAACCTAAATCATATTTTCACAAACTCTTGATTTAATGCCTTTTGTTTGTAAGTCCACGATTTGTTCGTTTTGAACTAAGCATTGTAGAATTATTTTTCTAATCGACTCGGTTGTAGTTTTCCGATTTGAATATTATCCGGCATCTACAATATTGCTTTAGACATTTTCCAATTCTTCTCAGATAAGAAATGGCCGATTGTCAACTTGATCTTTTTACGCCCCTATAGAAAAATATCTGAGAGCATTAAGATAGATGAGTAAGAGATGAATTTGAAAAGCTATTTATCAGTATTCATATATGCTATTTGACTAATATTTTTCCTCCATAAAAGTAAACGTATCCAATTCATCTAGTTTGGCGTTTCTCTATTGCCACCGCTGTTCCGCGGACCGGCACTGGTCTGCAGGTTATTTTTTATTTAGTACCTGTCAAATGTTTTGGCAACCCTGCCGGTACGTCATACAAAAGGTTGAGAAACACTAGTTTAGTTGATATCGTCAGTTTTTCAGAAGTTTAAGAAGTAAATTATAGAAGATCGAAACAGCTCCTCTTATTCATCTTATGTATCATTCAGAATCATAATGTTTGTCATACATTTGAAATTTCACTTAGTCGTTCATGTTTAAATGCAAATTATTAATGTTATATGTATCTATCTTAAAAATGTTTTTCGATTAACAATCCCTTCCTTGAAAGTTTTGATTCATTAGTTCATATAATTTTCGGAAGAAAATTTGCTTCCTCTTGAGTTCTTAATAACGTACATTCAATAATTTGGTAAAATTTCTGTTGTTTTAAATTAGATCAAGTAATGATGGGAATATTCTCAAATCTCAAGGGATATGCTATTAACATACTATCGCATTAATATTTATTTGTTTTAATTGTAAAATTTGTATGATAGTATGGACTTTATGTTTTGTATAAGAAAATATATGCAATTATGAAAAGAGAAGTCAGCGCTAGTGAATTTATTTATTAAAGTACGAACATTAAATCAGACGACGTACGGCATCATTATTAAGGACGTCATAAAAATTGGAAACGTTCTCTATATTTACACTAATTCAATCAGTTTCGGTAATTTATGTTTCTAACACTAACTACATTCACAATTAATACACTATAGTATATTACGATACA
Source organism: Phrixothrix hirtus (assembly GCA_024586415.1). Classification (NCBI taxonomy): domain Eukaryota; kingdom Metazoa; phylum Arthropoda; class Insecta; order Coleoptera; family Phengodidae; genus Phrixothrix; species Phrixothrix hirtus. Next base: position 2,129 of record JAHWXV010414816.1, read on the forward strand.
AGATCGGTAGGTGCCTTATAACATGTCGAGAAAAAGTTAGAAAACCGACAACTGAAGGGTCGAGTTTTGCTCATTTTCGAGACATGTACTAAGGCACGATTATGTGTCGTAGACTATTTTTTGCGCTGACGACAACTATCGCCTACTTACGACAATTTGATATCAAATCTTTACTCCGTTTCATAACATTGTTATACCATTATGAACCATAACGTACTTGTTATACAGTATAATCGGGACGTTACCACGACAATCGTAACAGTTCGGGAAATATATCAGAAAGTGACAATCAACATAGCCGGTAAATGTACAAAAGAGGTCTGAAGCGCGAAGGGGAATTAAAAAATTGTGCAGTAATCTAAAATTAAGCACAAACGGAAAGTCAACTAATAACCTTCAAAAAGGAAGCAATAATCGATCGCGAGTGACATAACGAAACAATTACGAATTGATTAAGGTAGCTAATTTTAAAAAATAAAATATGAATTAATATTACAATGACAACCACTACAAAAAACAAATAGGCGTTCAAGTAGAATTTAGTGATAATCTTATTAAAAATAAAGATTGTTTTGTCGTGATCATTATAATTTAGTCAAGATATGCTAAAATTAAATAGTAATATTTAATTTTATTAGGTTAGTAACGGATAGCGCTAACTCTGACGTATGTCGACGATTCAGTGTCCGCATTTTAAATATCACACGCATTTAAAATTGGTAATTTAGTTTCACTGCATTGGACATAATATTTGATCATTTAATAATAAAAAGGTCTGATTGTAAATAACCAAATATGAGTTTGTTTATTCTCAGCTTTCGAGCGTCGGTCATCTTTCTTTTCTTCTGAATGCGTTCTTGTTTCTTTCTTTGCGCACATCATACAGATTCTCACCCGCAATGCTATTTGTGTCAAGTTGTAGTAATTATATTTATTAATAAATATATGACTATTTACTAATAACGAATGGGTTTTAATGATTTATGTACTTTGACAAAAGATTTTGCTTACCATTATTTTAATACAGTTAACGTTAAGAATAGAGTGAAACCAAAAGTTATGGCATTTTCTTAAATTGAATATCCTTTATTACGTATACTTAATTCGATATATTATTTGGCTTTATTTTGTTAGTTATAAATAATTTCTTTAGTTTAAAGCAGTAATTCCAATTTTCGTCTAGTTTAGATTAAAAAATTATTAAGTATTTGATTTCTATATATATGCGTTTCATCGACATTTCATTTACTTTTAATGCTTCTGAACAATTCGTAATTATGTTACTTGAAGGAATTATTGCTATCAGTGGTAAAGTTGTTAAAATGGTTAATCTAAATTTATTTGAGAACGTCGTGAGTTAGTTAAAAATCGATTACAGATTCTTTCTTTTATTAAATGCAAGTAGTCTATAAAAAACTGAGTTGATATTTTTCGTACACCGAAGTACTTTAAAGTGAATATAAAAATCGGGAATTCCTATGAAAGGTGTTATATTCAAGCAATATAAAGATGAATATAGATGTCATGTTTTGAAAATAATATGCTTCAAGAGACATTCATTGAAAGAAGGTGGATATGAAAATAAATTAAAGCTCACATTTCTGAATTCATATTCACAACGTGCTTTTGATATTTACAAAGTTAATTATCGCATGAATTTGGAACGAATGAAATATAATAAACATTGAGTTAAGAATTTTTACAATTGAGGGTTATAGATTTTAATGAGGTCGTATAACTTGTCAGGTGTCGTTGATAGCTGTTATTTGAAGACTATTTTAAACCCTTCGCCGTAAATTAATTTTGAAGTATTCTTCAGGCTTTATGTCGTAATTTTACATTAATTAAAGGTACTCCATTAAATCATGAAAATGTAATCCTTTACAAATACATTTTAAGGATAATATAATCTGACAATATCATAAAATACCAAATTATTTTTTATAATTTAATCGGTATAAAATAAATAAAACTTGGATCATATTTTTCAAGATTCATTGATAATAATATTTTTATTTCTTGTGTAACACTACAATATGCAAAGATACGTAATCAAAAACATAATTATAGGTATATGTATTTATAACATAAAATAATTAAAAAAGGGAGATGATAAAAACAGAGTTTAATATAAATTCCCAAATTCATTCACTTTATAGAAGCAATGTTCCACAAAAACTGATTTTAAGTTTTTTTTTTACTTTAGTCGTGTATCATGTATATGTTGTGAATCACTTTTTTTTAAAAATATATTTATATTTTTAAAAAGAGGAAGAGTTTGTATAGAAGTATATATAAATGTCAGCAAAGTGTTTTTAAAGAAATATGGTAGATAAAAGTCTAAAACCTGTTTTGATTTATACAGGGTGTCTCAAAATTGACACCCTTAAGTTTGGGATTTAGTTCAGAACGCTAAAACAAATCGAAAATTAAGAGTGGAAAATTTTCGATTATCGAGTTATGGTAAAAATGTAAATAATAAGTTCTATCGTACGCTGTTCCAATAGTTGTGTAACATATTTCATTAGGCGGTTATGGCGATCTTATAAATTGATGAATCCTTTCTGTAATATTGACAAGTATCAATTCTTTCGGTTGTGCGTGTTTAAAATGGAACGGTACTACTATAATCGAGATTATAGTATAGTATAGTACACCCCCAATAGGGTGTAATGACAATGCCTGATGCAAAAATCATAAGACGGGTAGAACAAAAGTTACTGGAAATGGTTAATTTAAATCCACAAAAAAATCAGGTAGGGCGTCAACCTATACTAACAGTCGATCAGGAAGAGCAAATTTTTGAATTTGCCCAGACGGAATCAAGTACAGGCCTTTGAATTGTATCGTCCCAAGCTTATTTCCAACAAGACGCAATTTACAGATTCTTAAGGACAAATGGTCTGCGTCCATTTAGACCTAGAAAGGCTCAAGTTTTGTATGATGGGAATAGGGAACTTTTGCAGATGGTTGTTGCATAGCGTAAGCAATAATCCACATTTCATTGAAAATACTCTGTGGAGTGATAAATCCACATTTACAGAGACAGGTTTTATAAATACTCATAACCTGCATGAATGGAGGTATAAAAACTCAACAGTACCTAATTCGCCACAGATCTTATCAAAAACGATGGTCAATAAACATTTGGGTTGGGTTATTAAATAATGATCTAATTGGTTCATGCATTCTATCTAACCGACTTACTTCAGCCTTGTATCTTTTAGTTTTTAAATGAAAATTTATCATTGCCATTGCTCGATGAAGTTGGTTTAGTAGGTAGATTAAATTGTTGGTTCCAATATGATGGTGCACCTGCACATTATGAAATACAAGTGAGAAATTGTCTGAATGAAAATTTCCCCGAAAGATGGATTGGAAGAGGTGGGCCCATGCCATGGCATCCTAGATCACCAGATTTGAATTGTTCTCCGAGGAATTCCGTAAGCCATTTCCACGCACACCATTTAAGAAGCATTTCAAAGGAAAAGGATGTGTTCAGCTCGTGCAAGAGATTAGGCAATCACGACAGGAAGTTTTCGCGTGTTCTTGTGAATACGTCAAACAATGCAGAGGGAAAGAGATTCTTCGGCGTTGAGGAAATATTTAATGTAAGGGCCACCTCTGGGCCTAAATGAACACCAACCCGGGCTAGCTGTATGCTAGCTGTTCTATCACTTGGCTAACTGTTGCACCACCTTCCGTTGCGTGAAATGTGTTGGAGGAAACCCATTCTTTGAGGTAAGAAAGACAAAACAATCAAAGCCAAATGTTATAATTGCGGCGGAGATCACCCCGCGAGACAGGAACGGAGCAGGTACAACTTTCACACCATATATTTTTTACGGCATCGTTTATTTAATAAAAATTAACATGATAAATAAATATTCAGCAGAACTACATTATTTTTGATCTGTAGGGTTCTATTACCACAGAATTATAATAGCACAAAACAATTTTTCACTAGGAATTATTTATGTGGGAGATGCATCATGCATCAAAGTAGTTTCTTGAAAATAGATAGTTTAACTTACCATGTTTAATCAAATTTTTAAATATTTTGGTCTTCAACAGCTGAAATGTTTTCCCATCAGTACATCTGCATTAACGAATTACTATTTTGACTATTTATATTCTTTGTTTTTGTACTTTGGTGACTGCGATTTCAAGCTGACGAAATTTGTTTGCCTTCATAGCTTTAGCTATAATAGTCATTTCCTCATAGCGAATCTATGATTTTGTTTTATTATATGAAAAGAAGACATGCTTTTAAATTTTATTTCCGCTAAAAGGTTACTGACCCTGGCCGAGCTTGATTCATTGATACTGTACTTGGCGTTTAGAATTGGCCAAATCCGTTTCTGCAGATTCATAGATGCTTTTGATTCATTTTTAATTTTTTTATATTCAGTACCTAATTTTCAATTTTATCATTTACCAATTCTTTGGCAGGAGCGAAGCTTGTTGTTAAATTGTTTTGATAAGACCAAGTCGTATCTAGAGACTATATTTAAAACTCTTCTGTCTCGTAGAATGTATAGTATTGATCTGAATAAGTTCCATCGTTACCTAAACAGCTCTGACATCTGATTATCATTTATTTTCAAGAGTAATCCCAAATTCTCGTTTCTGTTTATAATAATTAATGCTTCATGTCGTAAGAGATGCAGTTATACTAGAACAATGTTATATAGTTTCCATAAAGTCCAAGAACTATATTGGTTTCAATGATAGTATTGTTAGTCTCTAACCCAGAACCGAGAATATTCTCAATATCCTGGTTGGCATTTACTGAGTGAATGTCTAAATTGTCTACTTCCTATTCCTGCCAACTACTTCAATGTTCCTTAATAATATTGTTAGTTATTTTATATCTACAATAAATGTACATATGCTCCTTTATGTCATTTGTTTCTTGCCCACGGCAATTGCAGTTTAAAAGGGCGTTTTGTTCAGGTGTTGGCAGATATTTTTTTATGTTCTATCTGCTGGGGTTGATAGATATCTAAGACACGTTTCTTTATCGATACTTGGTCTAAATACCAAGCCTGTTTTTCAAATCTTAGTTTCTGTAGACAAATTTCACGTTTCTGTTGACAAATTTCACATCAATGCAAAACATCAAGCAAAACATTCTTTCTCGTAGTATTTTTCTATCTATTACGGTTTCCACCATTGATCAATCAAAGTGTAAGTGTTGTGAAGTATTGAAGATGTTGCTTCTGTACGTGCAAGGTTGTTAACCCTTTACCGCATGCAGTGCCATATTTGGCACAAAGCTCATTAATTGTACTTACAGTTTTTTACCGTTCCTCTACATTGCCTAAACTACTTATTTTATTAATAGTGAGCATACCCCAACTTTTTCTGCGTTTGAGGCATCTTTAACTAATTTTGGAAAGTTTCTACAGAATTCTGTAGTGACCGGTAACCTTAAATCTTTACGTGTCAAACTTGTATTTTGTTTGATGGGTGTTTTTATAATTAATTTATGACTTTTTCGTCAGAAAAAATATTAGTAAGAGAGTGAGTGATATATTTAACAATTTACTGAGATGAGTAACAATTTTCTTGTGTATTAGATATATTTTACATAAAAAAATAGCTTTATGCCATATGTGTCAGCATGCATTTACGAAATGAATACAGTTTGAATTTTCGTAACGAACTATTCTACTACATGCATAATTTTTGCAGATACTATGGATCCAATACTTTTTTATGGAGGATATAAGCATGGTGTTCGAGTGATTCCAATCGATAGTGAAGACGGTGGTTTATCAGATTCTGAGGACTAAGAAAATGTGCTGGCACCTGAAACAGATGACGACGATGAAAAATATTCTACCGACAATCATAGCAATGATGTTATACCAAAAACGGACCTGGAGAGCTATAATGAAGATGACATACCATTCAGACACCTACAATAAAAAATGCGTCGCAGAAGTGAACAGTGTTTGGCGTGGGACGAAAGCAAGTTTACTGTTCCGGATGATTATACGACATTTCTGGAAAATTTGAACCTTCCAATAGAAATAGCCAAATTACATTCTCCTATACAATTTTTCAAGTTTTTTATGACTTATGAAATTTTATCCGATATTGTTTATCAATCATGTCTGTACTCAACTCAATTGTATCCAACAAAGCAATTCGCCCTAACAGTGCATTATCTAGAACAATTCATAGGTACAACTATGTATATGTCTGTTTTACGTCTACCTGCTACAAGAATATATTGGAATACAACTCTAAAGCATTCGTTAGTTGCAGATATAATGTCATGTATAAATAGGAACAGATAAAACGGATTTTGCATTTCAATGATAATAACGATTATATCGCCCCAGGTCAAAACGAGCACGATAAGTTATTCAAAATAAGGCCTGTACTAATCAAAATCCGAGAGCAATTGCTGAAAGTTCCTAAAGAGGAATTCTTAGCTGTGAATGAACAGATTATACCTACAAAGTTTAGGTCCAACATAAAACAACGCAACTTCAAAAACCCCATAAGTTGTGTTATAAAGTCTTTGTTCTTAGTGGTGTTAGTGGTTTCTCTTATAATTTCGAGATATACGTTGGAACACAAAATAATGTTGTACCAAATGTACTGCTGATTTAGGGGTCAGTTCAAATGTTGTACGGCTTACACAAACTGTGGCTAGACATCAAAATTATAAAATATTTTTCGGCAACTGGTTTACTACTGTACCACTTATGATTTATCTTACAAAAAAAAGGTCTTCTGCCTTTAACAACAGTTAGCAAAAATCGAGTTCAAAACCTGAATACGCCAAAATAGTCCGAGATGAAGAAACGAGTTTGTGGGACAATTATTGAAAAAGTAACAACCGTAGACGATATTCCAATAAATGTTACTTCCTAGTTTGTCAACGAAGTTGTTACCATGATATCAATGGGTGTTGGAAGCATTCCTACCAGTGAGGTTGAAAGGTTTTCAAAAAACGATAAAAAGTATATTTCTATACAGTTTCCTAATGCAATTTCGACTTATAACAAATATATGGGTGGAGTTAATCTACTGGACTCCATGTTGGGACTTTATCGTGTGAAAATACGTTCAAAAAAATGGTATATGAAAATGTTTTTCCATATAATTGATCTTGTTTGTGTGTATGCTTGAATACTTTGGAGGAGAACAAACCAAGAAGAGAACTTAGCATTAGTCGATTTTAAGTTGGCTATAGCTGAATGCCTGTGTAAAGTAGATAAACCTCTTTACAAAATAAGAGGACGACCGCAGTCATTGATAGAAAATGAACTGCAGGCTAAAAAGCGCCGAGGCCCAACTAATTTTCCACTACAAGAAATTAGAACGGATAAGATTGACCAAAATGAAAGACAAAGGTGCAAATATCCAGGATGCATAGGAAGCAGTTTTATAGCGTGCGGGAAGTGTCAAGGTAATCTTTGTCTTAATAAAGACAGAGATTGTTTTTATGTATTTCATAATGAATAATATTACAGATAGCATATCTTTTGCACAAGTTGTGCCATAAATGGCACAAACTCTTTTTTTGTAAAACTTTTTAAAAATCGAAATAAAATTTTTTCTTTCATTTTTCCTGATACCTGTACATTATTTCCCGTGTATAATTTTTTTCAAACTAAATATAAAAAATCATACAGTAAAGGGTTAATCAAAGTATTATCTTGAATCGCAAAAGAAATCTGATTTTTGGGCCTGCTATAAAAATACTGTAGTCTGTATGGATATTTTTCTGCATTATGATTATTTAAAATAATTCTTCGGTTTAAATAGTTCAGCTTCAGCATTTAGTCAAAGTTCTAGCGGTTTTAGCGTTTTTTACCCAATAGCAATTTTTATCTGATGTGTATAATTTATCAAATTTGGCAGAAGAACATTTCACTGTTAATTAGTCAGCTGGTGAAGTACAGCGGAAAATTTGTTTATGTGACGAGATTACGGGATGTAGAAATTTACTTTGCCCTTATGCCTTCAACTTTCAGTTTTAACATAAACTTAGCACGGGATTTAGAATTTTATTTCTTAGGCTTGAATTCGCGTCCTTTCCGCATAAAGGCAAACATGCTAACCACCAAACCGTTGATTCTGTAGTGGTTTAGATATTTATAGCATTTCCTCTCTGAAGGCCAGTCAAATTTAACGGGAATTATGTTATCAAGTCTAGTAGGACAGTGGTAGGGCCCGGTTGGTGTTCTATGGATTCCATCTGGGCCTCCCTATTCCCCCAACGCACCCACTGCCAATGTTATCCACATATAGTCGATACGAGAGTAATGAGTGAGCAACACGTACCTAGTACCGTTGCGCAACAGATTAATATAGTTTTGATGAAAGAAAGTGTGAGACCTTTGCAAATTTTAACTCGTTTGCGGGCCCAATTCAAGTATGAAACTGTCCAAAACCCGCATGTACGAGTTGCACAAACGTTTCTCTGAAGGGCAGGAAATAGTAGAAAATCAGAGTCACGATCGGCGCCACGAACTGCTATGACGGAACAAAACACCCGTGCAATAAGGGAGATTGCGGAGGAAGTCATACGTCTCATCATTGACTGTTAACTTCTAGACAAAACAAGAGCTGCATATCGAAGCAAGAGACGGCGTGTTCCAATAAGAAGCGTCTTCCTCCTTCATGTATGCCTAATATGTCGCACATAACTCAGATTAAATTGTGTGAAATTCACTGGGATGAACTAGAATATACAACCCAGATTTGTCACGGTGTGACTACCATCTGTTTCGATCGTTGAAGGAAGCTCTATGGGACCAATAGTTCGTTGTGCGCAATTGGTTAGATACTCAACCTTCAACTTTTTGTAATGACGCAATTAGGATATTACCAAAACGCTGGGAAATATGCGTTTAGGTATTTGGTAACCTCCTTTATAGAAAAGTAATAAAACTGTTTTTAAATTATATCGTTCTCCGAAAAATTATTAAAAGGAATTCCGGTTTATATTTGACTGACCCTCGTAGTTTCTTTGGTCTTAATTTTTAAATCTTTTGTCCATTTAGTTTTACTTTGAATAATTGTATGCGGCTAAGTTTTTGTTAGCAAAATGTCCCATGTTGCCATTCGATTTTGTGTTTTAATAGTAATCGTAATTGTCATTTGTTTAATATGTGAAGGCTAAAAGTTGCAACTAGTAAAATGTTCTTTCCGTAATATAAATGCGATAACTTAGTATCCAACGTTCAATTTTCAATTTCGCTTAATATTAATTTACATTCAGATATACTTTTCCTTTTAAAGTAAGTCTATTAATTTTAAGGTAAAACAAGTTTTAGTTAATGTCATAAATACTCTACCCTCGTAATAATTACGAATAGCTGTAGGATAAATTTGAAAAAATACCCTCATTGCTGAGAATATGGAAAAAAGTTGAAACAAGATATCAATCGGGGTAGATACTATTAATCAAGAAAATAAGCACATAACTTGTGGGTTGTACAGCTTTAATCTCTTCATGTCGAAGTTAGCAGGGAAATTGTGTTATCTTGATGATTTTGATTTTGTATAATTTATATATTTTAAATGCAAGATATAGGAAGTATAGGACATTTAAAATTACAACTAAAAATTTTGATTATTATCGTTAACAATTAATTTCTTATAATATTCTAACTGTGCGCCCTTGTGTTAAAGTTAATTATATTAATTTAAATTTGAAGGAATTGAAATCAACTTGACGAATGTTGTTCGCTACAATTTCGTTCTGACTGGGTTTATATATACAACTCCGCATTGCAGCACACAAATGCGAAATCATTTAATCAAATTATGCCGATGATAAATTACCAAAGTAAATCTTCTGTAAAGTGCATACCAATGCAGAAAACGGTATTGCAAGAAACAGTTATACGAATAACCTAATTATTACAATTAGGAACAGCTCGTTTGAATTTATTTTAAGGTGCGTAATATTTTTTTAATTATCCGAGTCTTTTCGTTACTTTTAATTATGCATGTAAATTTTCCATGTTTTTTATTATTTCAACTTTTAAAATTTCAAGTAAATTGATTGACTAATTTACTTTAGCAAAACTAAATAATTAAAATAAAATATTTAAAATGTTTTTTAAAGCCGACCATCAATGTGTCATGCCAGATCTGTGCACTCCAATTTATCATTGCATCCTAATTTCTGGCACTATATTTTTACATTTTTATGTGACATTTATTAACAAACACCAATATTTTTCTAATGTACTGTGAAGTAATTAATTAGACTTCCTATAAAGCTATCTTCTATTACATAAAAGTAGCAATTTTTCTTAAAAAAAATAATGATTTTTTAAGCTAATAGTATAGTTATAAATACATATTCATTTTTTTTAACAAAATGTTGTTAAATTAATCAGTTATTTAAATATGTTTTGATAGATAGGTTATGTGTATATCTCATATGTAGTAGAGCCCTATTACAATGTAAAGAACCACTTTGTTGACATCACAATGCGCGAACCGGTAGGTAAATGCGGTGTAGTAGACTCAGTGTAAATGCCTTGTAATGTATTGCGTAGAATGTGAAGTGGACCTTTATATTTTAAACATTTTAATCTACCAATGTTCTAGTAATGAAGATTGTTATTCTAGATTTAATATGAACGGGTGAATACGGAGTATATCATCTGGCATGGCATATCCATGTGGTAGTCAATAGAAATTCTTTTGTTGTATATTCTTTCTGATGTAAAAAAAGAGCGTTGATTATTGTTTATCAAATGTCATCTTTCACTAGTGTACTATTCAAAGTTCACATTTTTGTCTTAATTAACTTACATTTAATAGCCCGCCACAGTGAACTATTTTTACTGTTTTGTAAATGGAGAAAATTGAAATACACAATACTTTCATATTTAATGTTTATTTTTAATCGAAAAAATAGCTGAGCTAGCTTATAGTCTAGACCAGTCTGCTTTCGTTGTCGACAGCTAAAACATTAGTTACGGATCACAAACGTGCTTCACAAGCACCGAATATGAGCAACTTTCAAGCAGGCCAAAAGTAGCTTCTTGAAAACAATAATCCAAAAGATTTATAGAATTCTGGTAACCATTCCCCTATTAAAGTTTTGAGATAACTTAAGCTGTGAGAATATCAAAGGAGCAAGCACGCCACATTTTATGCGATTTTGTTCGTGAAAAATCTATCGGCGTGACGAGTAGTGTTATTGCAAACACTCAATCGCATAACTATTTCTGAGAAGTATTTGTCGTTGTTTTAGCGTAATGCATTAATTTGTTACCGTGAATGAAATCTGGAATCACCTTTATGCACCGGAAATCAACTAACAGTCAAAACAAAACCAGTTCTGAAGGCGGAAGTGTTATGGCGCTGGTATTTTCAGACGCGGAAGGAATTTTGATAGTTATTAGACCAACTGTACTAAATAATTCTACAAATTTATTATTGTGCTGGATAAAACGTGTACATTGGTAGTTGTATTTCCTCCTCATGCACTTAACTCGACAGATTTATTCTTATCAATTTTATGTGGTAAACAATATTTTATTAAATAGTTGGACGAATCGGCCTGTAACGATGGCATAAAAGTTTTGAAATATCGCTGGAATAATATGGGTATTGAGTTTTCAGACTATGTCAAAAACTAAAATTATCTTTCACACAGCCTTATGTTGCCTTTCTTCCTAGATCAAGATCATAAATTGGTTAAAAGGCTGAAAAGTTTCCATTCTTATATAAGTATTCCATGCGATCGTTATAATAATTTTAATACGAGGATCATTCGGAAAGTAGCTTCTGTTTTCTTGTAGCGGAAAAAAGGGGTGGAGCTAGCAACTTCGGTTTATACTAAGATTTATCGTGACTCAGTAAGCTTCCAACAGTAGTTGCTAGATGTTTGTACTGCTGTTTCTGGGTTTCTACAACCGTTCAAAATGTGTGCTGCAATCGAGAATCCCGTCAATTTTGAAGTGAGGTTTCTAATCAGATTTCTTGTAGCGAAGACATGCATAGCCGATGACATTCATTGGTAAATTTGTTCAGTCTATAAGAACATGCATTGAGTGAAGGTGAACTGACAATGGTGCCGCGTGTTTAAAAATGAGAACCGAATTGGCTAGCTAAATATTGCTAAGTATTGTGATTGTGGCACCATTGTTTTACTTCGCCTTTACTGAAGCATTATTGTATTCACGGTGTAATTTATGAAAGTTTGTTCTTATAAAAACGCCTATGGCAAGTGAAATAAATGCTCGTACATTTTATCAGCGACACTTGAAGAAAATTTTCAACATGTTTCACACCGAATTTAGTTAACTTACAATATATCTGTTGTGCTGTATTAAAATTATGTATTTCTTTTATCAAAAGTTGACCTTAACGAGTAATTAAACCGTAAAGTTAGTATGTACCATTAATATTATCACTTATCTTCATGACTAATCTTTTTTAAGTTTGCAGAAACGCTTTCTGAATAATTATATCATGAATCGGTAAACCTGACCCAACAAACCGTAAAAGTTTTCCAAGGAAGAGTCAGAAACTTCTTCTTAGTTCTTCATCATACGTTTTCCCTTTATATAATTTAAATAATGTGCCATTCGTCTCAGTTGTCTTATACTACTTGTAGATTTTTATTTGTTCATCTTTCCACTTCTCTAATAATTCATTGCTTTTGTTTTATACCATTGTTCTTCATGTTACGTACAAAACTCATCATAACCATCAGGAGATATTGGGATCTCATGTGGCACATTTTTTACGATAATAACTTCCGTATATTTGTATAATTTTTAAAAATCTAAATACGTTTTTTCTACTATTTTGACATCATTCATTGTTAGTATAACAATTTGGTCAAACTCATTCTTAAGTTCAATTTCTTCATTATTAATGGGAAACTCCAATTTTAGTTCATCAAAAGTTGCTAATGGTAACGTTATTGCTTTTGTTGAATGGGCAGTCGTTTCTAAGTTAAAAAGGCAAACAATGCGTTGTAATTCAAAGTTAAAGATCGAAAAAATAGGCCATTTGATCTCTGGTTTGGTCGAAAATTGAATTATTGTGCTTTAAGTGATTACTTCTTGATGGCTCTCATTATGAAAGTCGGTGAAATATTGATATTCTATCAAAGACATCCTGGGGATAGTTTTTCTTACACCGTGTATATTTATTCCATATCACTGCATCTAATAATCTAAAATTATACTAAAGTAATTAAATTGGAGGCGGCTCCTTGATATCTTTAGTTCTTGTTAGTACCTCTTTATCATTAAATGCTTCTTTAAAAAACACTTTTGATTCTAGAATTGAGTGTTGAAAGCTTCGTATTAAAATAGTATGTTAAAGGATCTTTAGAATAAACTTTCTTTTATATATCTGTTTCAATAATGATTGGCAAAAATAAACTGAGTATTTACAGACGTTTAATTAAAAATATTCCTTAATATTTAATATTCTGTTAGATTTTGGCATATGGATTGGAAGTAATTCGTAATTGGTCTTCTTACAAAAATCGCAAAGAAGCAGCACAAGTTGTTTAATAACCTGACATAGAATTCATCGTAGTATTTATGTCGTATAATTGACATGGAAACATTATTAGTGACGCATCTTCAACAAATGTTTATGAATCCTTTAATTGCAATAAAGGTATGATAATTGTACGCGTATTTATATAACTATGTGTGGTAGAATTGTGCCATTGATTTTTGAACTTAAACGACTATCGAAAAGTGTTTTTATAATTCGTCAATTCTTAATTTCCGTAAAGAATAAACAATAAGCAATATTTTCAAAGTGATATATAGAAAATGAAATAAATTTAGAAGCTATTTTCTTTTTATATTCTTTTCATTTAGAATTACTATACAAACTATTACGAGTGCCATTTTAATGTGAAAGTTCTTTTTCCGTTATAATTTTTATAAAAGTTAAATTAAAAATCATTATTTAATAATGCATTTGTATGTTTCAATGTGTGAATCGCTTTAGAAATTTCATTATAATAGAATTCAAAAGAATTTCAACGGATGGCATTTGCAAATTAATTTTTAACAATCGATATTCCAATGAATTAATAAAAAACGACCCTAATTAATAGTGAAAATAAGCAAGTTTTGCTCTTATATGTTTTAAATTAACAGAATCTATTAGCACTACTTAATTAAATAAATAGTTATTAATTATATCTAGAACGGATGGTAATAGTTAATTTATTGAATTTGATATGTAATTATATGCACTATTTTACATAAATATTATTAAAGTCAAATGTACTTACAACAATTGCTAACAAGGATGGAGCTACCTCACCTGAAACAAAAAGTAATCTGTAATTTATGTTTCTTTTTAATAAATATTTTTTATAAAATCAATGTGATTATCGATCTTAAAAGTACCGTTATAAATGATGTACTTCAAAGAAGTAAAAATAAAATGCGTTGTACCATCGAGGCTGAAATGTTTTATTTTGCATTCTTAGTTGCTAGTTCAGTTTTATAGTTGCCTTAATGAGGTATATCTAGTCATGAATGAACTTTATTATGCGATCTCAAGTACATAGATTACTATTCCAAGTATATAATTTTTCACCGTCACTTTTACATTAGTTGCATGCGTGTATTTTTTCCTATGAGATTATTTAATATCGTAGTGAAAATGGGGACGTTGACTGTGTTATTGGTTAGTTATGCGGTATGTAACCAACAATCGGGAAACAATTAGACTTAATCATATACATTATACTAAATGGTAATAAATAACAATTAAATAAAGATTTACGTCATGAGTTATGCTAGTGTTTACTCATTCACACCAAGCCACATATAAAAAAAATAGCAGGTATAGTCGAACAATAAAATTATATCAAGTTTAATATTAAACGCAGTTAGTTTAATGGATTGATAAGTATAGGCATGCCACTAATTAGTTATTTACTAGAATATGCAATTTAACAAAAATATTAAGGATTGCATACTGCACAAGCATTTTTAAGAATCGTAATGGTGGTGTTCTGCGAATAATCACTTATCTGATTTAATACTTTTAAAATTAACGTCAGACTTTATGCTTTTTAATATTTTGCTCTAAAGGAAGAAAAATTAGTGCTTAAAACGTCAGCGATCAAAGCTTATTTTTCTTAATTACCTGATTCAATTCTTAAAACAAATTCTACAAGTTTGTTGCAATAAAGAAAGATATCATTAAATAAAAAATATTTACTTGTAAATGAGTTGTTATATGATATATAATATACTTAGGTGAGTCAACAATCGAATAACACTTCGATAATATATAGAGGTAACATTTAAGTCAATCTCCATAGCTGCTGAGCTACAAGAAGTCACATTTAATATTTAATCAATAAAATATAGATTAATTAATTTAAAATCAACTAGTTTGAAGTGGTAAGGTAATTACGTCCTGTAGTCTGTTTCTGTTTTGGTTATTGCAATTCTTACAAGGTTTTGGCGTAACTGAATATATAAACAATGCTTACTACGATGGAAATTACCGCCGTGCAGCTAGAGGGTGCCAATGCAAATTTCAAAATAGGCACCAACCATGTTTCAATGTTACAACATTTCCAAAATTAAGAGGTATAAAAAATAATGAATTATGTTCATCTAAACGGACACAAGCAACAATTAAATGAAAGTTATTGACGCAGTTATTGACGATTCTAGACTTAGGAGTCGACGTTTTGTAACTCATTTAAACATTCCTCGAAGTTTAATTTCCCTAACACCCCGTAAAGAATAACTTCATCTACGTCATTTTCAATTTTTAATCACTATAGGATATGTAGATAGCGCGTAAAATTTAGTTATTGGCTATTGTATCAAGATGTTGAAAACCGAGATTTTATTTCGGAAGTGATCTTCATTTTATAGTGATGAAATTGATGTTATACATAATAGTTACGTACGATTTGTTGTTAATTCATATGCAGTAATTAAATCTTAATTTCAACAAAAAGTTCAGTATTAATGTTTGAGCTGAAATTTTTGGAGAACATTTGTTTGAAGTTGAAATTTTAAATGATTGGCTAAATTTAGAACGTCGGGAAGCTTTGGTAAATGATCTCAGATGCTCGAATTCTTTAAACGATTTAATACAGGATAGTGCAAAACACGTCACTTTAATTAAATCAAACTTGGAGGTCTTATTGGTTACCCACCAAGGAGACCTGATTTAAATCCTTCGGATTTTTACTTAGGAAAGTACATGAAATAGTTGGTGTGCAGTGTTCAAATTGACATATGTGAATCTGCTCCATACAATTTTTAACGCGACCAATAAAAGTTGTAGAAGATTGTTCAAGTGTGCGCACTCACTGTATCACTGTTCACAACGTACAACTTAAATAGTTTTCTGGCACTATTATTTAATTTTCTACTGTATAACGTTTTGTGCAAAAAACTTTGATCTCTTGTAGTTTCGTATCTATCCAGATTAGAACATAGATTAATACGAACGTTTTTACTCGTTTTCCCTATCGATAATAAGTTTATTCTGCACAATATACTAATATGAATATTTTTTTATGAAACAAGTAGACGTTGTTGGCAATTTTGTTTTAATTTTATAATTTAACGCAGGCTTAGTATAACAATAGGAAATTTATTTCAACTTAAAATTTTTGATTTTACATTTTTGCAACTTCAATAACTCTTTGTACCTATATTGAAAGCTTCTGTAATTAATCTAGTTGTAACCTGTAGAAATACCCTTATATGACCTACGCAATTTATAATAATAACAGCTTATTTTAAAAGTTTATTTAGTTTTTGCTACATATTCGTAAGTTGAAACGAACTTCAGTAATTTAAAGATATTATAAAAATACGTATGATTACTTCTAAAATATTATAGAGAAGTTGTATATTTCAAAAATATTATAGTACCAATTTAGACCAGAGTGTTTTTATAAGGGTCGCCAAGTAAAATAAGTAAATACGTTTGGGCTAGATAGGAAAATAGAAGTTATGATCGAAAAAGATGGAAACAATTTTGTTATTGAACGCAGTTCGCTATAGAAAAACGGGTACGGCAGAATTTATCTTATGCTTCCCGAAAATATTTATCATTCCTATTTAGATATTACGTTATTTTAATTTAAATTTAATTTAATATAATTTTTAAATAAGAAATGGATTTTTACATTTGATAATGCGATAATGATTTCTGGTAGAAGACGCTTACTTACCATCTGCCTGCACACAAATATGACCGATATTACGAACAATAAATCAAATTCCCTTACGCAGTTGACGAAATTTTCTTTATTGTAATCTATTTTATATTTCATTTTTAATTACGTCAACTATTTCATATTTTATAAGCACGGCTCAAGTTGAAATGCATTAATTATCAAACTTGACGCGTGATTAACTGAAATATTTTGAAGGACAACTCGCAGAATGTAATATGAACTATTAGAATTGGTCTCAAATGTTTTATACCATCATTAAAATTTTTTAACAATATAATTACTTTTATAATAAAAATAATATTAAATGCATTAAAAACACAATTTTAGATTCAAAATATTTTGGAAGGACGCGTTTAATTTAAATGGAAATATAAATTGAAAAGCTACAATTTTTCTGTAATAAAATTACATTAATTAATAAAATAACAGAATGAAACAAATATACCGAGAGTGGTTAAAATAACGAATTGAAATAAATTGTTAAAATATAATAATATATTATACAAGCATATGGCCAAAACTATTCAGGCTGCGCATTACTTTTAGAGAAACTAAACCTTTTAAGACCAACTTAATATTTCTGAAAAGTTTAACTCTTCTTTTCAGAAAAGTCCATAAGCATTTTTACATACGATAGCCATGCTGTAATTATCGGGTTACTAGGAAACTAATAGCTTATTAAACTTACTTTTTGTTATAATTTTTCGATGTAACCCCCCCTTAACTTCTAACATTTGTTCATGCGGATAATTCATTTGTGAAAAGTCTCAGACCACTCTACTTACGTTATCTGCATCATCTTATGGTTTTTAATTTAAAACACAGTTGATTGTTGGTTCAGTTTGATGACCATAGTGGCATATCCACGATTCGTACCTGTGATAATAACAAAAACAGCTTTAGCGCGTCGGTTGGCAAATTTTTCAATCATAAATTTGCACCAATCCACCCTCGCTCTTTTTGAACTTCCATAACCAAATGTAGTACCCAATGTGAACAGAGCCCGAAAAGATCAATGTAGTCGTGTAATATTGTTTGTGTTGATGCCGATCCAACGTCTAAGCATATTTCACAATATATCATTATTCGTCGATTTTCTTTGACAAAATTTTTTACAGCAGTGATGTTTTAATTTTGTAGTCCTCTTTTGAATTCAGTATACTAATTTAATATTGTGGTCCGTGAAGGCGAAGAGTCTCTAAATGTTGCCTGTAAACTTTTTCTATAATAGTAATAATTAATAAATCATCGGTCTAGAATCGCGCCAATCGAGTTCCATCGCGTTAACTAAAAATTACTAGCACAATGATAGTAATTCGGTACTTGCACTTACTAAAGCGTTCGATATGCTTGTCTGTACATCACTCTCGTAAGGTTTACTGTTTTGAATGGTGGCCGTTACAGCGCGATACCCCCAATAGAATGCAAGAATCCCGATTATTACAGCATGACTCTCGTATTACAGCTGAAAGACCTTAGTTAAGATATTTAACCCGCTGATGGTCAATTCATTATGTGCACACATGTTTTTTTAACGCGAATCGAAAGTTTACCAAAACCAGCTTTTTTATGTTTGTTATAGATTTTGTTAAATAGTTATAAAATTCAAAGTTCCAATTATTTAGTGCTTATAAATGAATATGAAATTAAAAGATATTTTACAAAAATTGTTGTTTGCTTAATGCTATTTACTGCTATCGGATTTTTTATATTTTTGAACCTGATTTTAACAGCGAATAGAAAAAAACTTGTAAAGGGACTCACATTAAAAAACTATCTATTTATCTATTAACCATAAAAGTTTCAAAACTATAAATCATCTCGTTTTTGCCGTAGCAAATAATATGCTGTGATATAAACATTCAAGAAGGTAGCAAAAACTTTTAATAGAGATGCGGCTTTTAAAATTCGGACTCTGGGGAAGGGACATCAAAAAGTGCCTCGATTTAAAAACTGTCAAAAGATGTATATACCTAGGTTTCATTCTTATTTAAAATTTTAAGTTTCCAAATCGATAAAGCACCACCTTATAATTCTAAACTATAGGACGAATAATTACAATATAATTGCGTAATTGAACCTGGTCAACTCAAATTAAAAGTTAGTATAATACAAACATTCAAAAAGATATAGTTTATAACCTACCCCAGCCGGGTAATGCCAACCTTATCTATTAAGAGCAGTTTCTGTGAGAAACAGTTATTAGGCAAAAGGAATACGGAAATTTAATTGATTTGTTTTGTCGCTAATGAACTGACATACATTTTTTATTGTAATGATACTTTAGTTTTTAAAACTGAACCGAGTGTCAGATTGCCTAAGAAAAGCATTTCATTTAAATTTTGTCCCGTAAAGTGTTCTTAAACCTGTTTCCTGGTGATAATAAAATTTTAGAGTAATAAAAAATGGTTAATAATATCCACAGATCCTAGAGAATAATGACAGATACTGTTTTAGTGAATTTGAAATCATATATTGCGACCTTGGAACTAAAAAGTTATTTCTAATAAAACATATATAACTAAAATATTTCAAAATCAGTAAATACTCCGCCGCCGGGGTATTCTATAGACTATAGTTGTTTTTCTATTCGCTGTTAAAGCCAATGGTCAGAACTTTTTATTCTAATAGTAGTTTTCTATGCGCGTTTAGCAAAATGTTTGTGACAAATGGAATATAAAGTAAGGTGCTTGTTAAGTTGTATTTTATTTATTTAACTACTTTATTCCAAATATTGCTATATTATTGTAGTTTGCTATAATCGTAAATTGCTATATAGTTTTGTCTCTAATATTTTTTAAGGTTTTATTTTTAATACACATGTTAAACTATATTACATTTGATTTTTTTTATTTGCGCCACTTACTAACCCCAGGGTCGTCTTTGCTTGCATTGAAGTCAAATAAGATCCTAAAGGCCAAATTATAAATGTAAATATTGGCTTATGTAAAAAAATAACAGGAAAGTGTTGGAAAGAACTAAATAATTTTGAACAGTTTCTCAAAATATTTTACTTGCGGATTACTAACCCACCGATAATGTTCTTAACTGCAGTTAGAATTATACTAAGTATACGTAATATTCAATTACTTAAACGAATTGGAACTTTTGCTTAAAATTCTAATACTAATTAATTCTATTATAGGACCTATATAAAAGATCAATATGAGCAAAAAATAATGAAATGTAATCCTCCACTTCTTTTTAAAATCAAATTATTATATCCGTATGTTAATTAATATAAGAATAATCTATTTATAGTAAACAACAGCTGCTTACGTAAAACAGGAAAATTTCGTAAATCAGTGTTGCATACATAAGCGATTGAAAAAGCTTGATCTAAAATTCCGATTGCGATGTTATGTTACATGTTGGAAATAAAAAATCCACCGTTGACGGGAAGATACGCCTCCATCGTCGTTTTACAGAATATTGTAAGTCGTAAAGTAAAGGTTTTTGAAAGTCTAGACTAACGTCAAATGATAATTATTGTTTCTGTACTTACATATGTGCGGTCAGATCAAAAAATCTATACCTTGTTTATATTACTCTTCAGAAGATGTATTTTATTACGTTGTTGTGTGCGGCCGCAACCACATGCAGACATAAGTTAGGAGTCGTTTATCGCTTCAGATGTAAGCGTGGTTTACCCAAATCACGAATTTCCCATATTGCATAGGTAACATACGCGGAAGCAATATGCTATAACTGATCCACAACCATTTATAATTTCTTTGGTAATATTTAATATATAGTTCTGGTTTAATAATGAACATTATTATTATCTAATTATATTGTAGTTAATGTAGTTTTCAATGCGGTCTTACAGGATTCTTGGCTGCCTAGTGTTATTATGAGGGAGCTTTATGATTTAACTACAAATTTATATTCAAGCGGAAATAGTAAACCGTATGCATTGATGATTGGTGATACCGTCAGAGATGATTGAATTATTGTGTAGTAATTAATAATTTTCCGCGCCATGCTACTACTAACATGACTTTCTATATAACGTGTGAAATTGTTCATTATGTATTAAATCTTTCATAACTTCCATTTTATTGATTTGTTTACTAGCGAAACCACCCGTAATTATTTGATTTGTAAGTGTAATAATATGGTCATAAATAATAATTCTATTTGGTTTTGAAATGCATAAGTATATTTCATTTAGTATGTCCAGAACAGTATTAATATAGATTTCTATGTAAAAATCAATAATTATACGTAAAATTCAATGTTAAATAAATATATGCGATTGTTCAAATTTAAATTATAATTCCATAATTCTCGCAGCATTTGCACTATATGTGAAAAATAATCTTTTGACTACTTCGATGACCTATTCGTTACAATTAAATTTCTTTCCCTTTAAATGCTCTTTTAAGGGAGCAAACACATGAAACTGTAATGGAACAAGGTCGGGACTATAGAGAGAGTGGGGAAGAAGAGTTGACTTTAACTTTTAAACTGTGATCATCGTGTAAACAGCAACATACGGACGAGAATTATCTGGTAAGAAGCGAACTGAACGCTGACTTTTTTCGCGTGTTACTGGATCCACTAATAGATTCCAATTGTATATCGCTCTTATTGTTCGCTGTGCTGTATATATGAGGTGAGTCAGAAAACATAGGAAATCTCTTGGGGTCATATTCTAGGGACCAAAATAAGTCGAAAGGCTTATATAAATTTTGGGCCTCAGGTGATATGTTTTCGAGATAAAAGCTTTAAAAGGTGGAAAGAATTTATGTATTTTCCACTGCAAAAATAAAACCGCTCAACCGATTTTAATTATTTGGGCAGATAAACTGCTCTAAACAAGATCTTCCAAATAGTTAACGAACCATATGAATATTAAGCATAGGGGTGCAGTGGTGACCGATACCTACAGTTAAACCTTGCCTAACTTTTTTGCTGTTAATTATTTTAGAAATCCAACTTAATATTCTAACGCCCCTATTCATACTCTTAAAAAGGATTTACCGTATGAAATACCATTAAATAAGTGGTTTTTAAGAAAATGTTCTTAAAGGTAGCTACCACCAACCAAACAATAGTATATTATGTTATAAGAATTAAAAGTGTATCATTTTTTGCCGAGCAATTAAGATTAGATTTGCAAGGCGAAGCGCTTAGCGTAGCCGAATGTATATAAAAATTAGCAAAAAAATGGATTTTTCAGTTTAGCAATAACATAACGAATCATCAAGGTTGATTTTAAGAGTTCAGCAAGATGTAAGATTGCATTGGAGTTAAGGAAGAGCATTTTATTAATTACTTTAAGGTAAAAATTAAAACATAAGACAAAAATAAAATAAATTCGGTATTGATGTCGCTTTATTATTACTTACGTCGAATCATTTATTTTGTTGACTGGCGGTTGCTTTCTTTAAATGCGTTTTTCTTGAAAATTGCTTTCTCAATCCCAATTGATAAGATATATCTTTTTTTAGGTGTATGATTTGGGCAGTCAGAATATGAAGTTGTATTTCTGAAATACTGAACAGCAAAAAAGTTAGGGGCGGTTTTAGTGTAGGGGTTAGTCACCACTACACTCCTATGATTAATATGAATATGATCCGTTAACTATTTGGAAGATCTTGTTTAGAGTAGTTTATCTACCACAAATAATTAAAATCGGTTGAGTGGTTTTATTTTTGTAGCGGAAAATATATAAATTCTTTCCAACTTTGAAAGCTTCTATCGTGAAAGCAAATCATTTAAAGCCCAAAATTCATATGAGTTTTTCGACTTATTTTCGTTCCTAGAAAAGGATCTCAAGCGATTTCCTACGTTTTCTGACTCTGACTATTATATATATATATATATATATATATATAAATACGACCTTACATATATATCTAT
>JAHWXV010414832.1:0-14900 GCA_024586415.1 Phrixothrix hirtus
TGTGTGTGTGTGTGTGTGTGTGTGTGTTTGTGTGTGTGTGTGTGTGTGTGGGTGTGTGCGCGCGTGCATGCATGTGTCTGTGTTTGTGTGTATGTGTGTACGCGCGTGTGTGTGCGCGCATGTGTGCGTGCGTGCGTATGTCTGTGTGTGTATGTATGTGTATGTGTGCGCGCGTGTGCTTGCGCGTGTGCTTGCGCGTGTGCGTGCGCGTGCGCGTCCCGTACGCTGGCGCTGCACGTGTGTGTGTATGTTTGTGTATTTCTGTGTGTGTGTGTGTGTGTGAGTGTATTTGTGTGTGTGTGTGTGTGTGTGTGTGTGTGTGTGTGTGTGTGTGTGTGTGTGTGTGTGTGTGTGCCTGTAACCACTATAGCTCAAAAGCCAAGAGTCCTAGAATAACCAAATTTTATATTTGCGTTTCTATCCATAGTGGCATGCGACCGCAATAATCTCACTAAAATCGAAAAACTGGAAGTGCCACATTACTCTTGTCATTTTTTGGTCTTTTAAGAATTTTTTTAAATCGGCGCTAACAATCTTTTTAAAATTTACTATATTTCTTAGAAATGTAATGCTATTTCATATAGTCTCGGCGGTTTTTCATAAAAGTTTCCGTTAGGCGAGTAACCGGAAGTACTTACGCTGTTAAGTCTGATTAAAATAATTATCAAACCAAAACCCTAGCTAAATTAAAATTTGTATTTAAGATCACAATCACCTTAGTGTGCTAAATCATAATTTGGTTAAAACCGAATAACCGGAAGTTCAACTTCATTCCTGTCATTTTTAGATATTTTCCGAATTTTTCGTTTTTCAACATTTCCTAGAAATCGATTGTAACGATTTTTTAAAATTTATTGTATTTATGAAGCATTTAAGACGCTTTCATATAATGTAGACGGTTACTCAGAAAGTTTTCTGTAAATGGAGTAACCGGAAGTAATTTCACTGTTAACTCTGAATACAATAACTGTGAAACTAAAAGCCCTGAGTAAATGAAAATTTACATTTGCGGTCAAAAACGCATTTTTCTACAAAATCAAAAATTTGGTTAAAATTAAATAACTGAAAGTGCCACTTTATTTCTATTTTTGGATAATTTCCTAATTCATTTTCGCGGTTTTCTTGAAATCGACTATAACGATTTTTTTAAATTTGGTATATTTCTTAGCTACTTAATTTAATTTTATATTAAGCAAGGAGTTTCACTAATACATTTTTGAAAATCGAATAACCGGAAGTACTTGGAGTATTAGTTGTAAACAACGTTTCTCAAAAAGTAATCTTTAAATGAAAATCAAAAACTATATTTATGTTTTTTTATCATCTGTACATGAAACGGCAAGAATTTAGTTAAAATTTAATGGCCGGAAGTGCCACTTTATTCTTGCGACTTTTAAGTTTTTTGCGATTTTCTCGACAACGTTTTCAACATTTTTTTTTGGAACTTGCTACTGTTATTTTGTCCTTCATATCCTTTTACGTGAACTTAGAGGTTTTCCTGGAAACATGCTTTGAAGCGAGTTATTAGAGAAAATCTCTATAGTTAAGCAGGGTTTTTCACGTCCAGTAACTTGGATGGGTCACCGTTATCATCATTCCCAAAATAAACGTAACTAATATTTTAATTATTTGTGAACATTTGCATAGTTGTATACCTATGTACGTAAGAGAAAGTCGTGTGAGGTCTCACACCAGATTTTTTTATTAAATTTTAATGAAGTTGTTTCAAAATTAAATTCTAATTCTGAAATTACACAGAAAATTGTTAACCGTATTACTGTTAAAATAATTTTAAAAACCCGTTGAGTAACTTTTAGTGAATAAACCCATGAAGATCATTTAGTTTATATTTAACTAAAATATGTTTATAATTGTAGACAATTTTTAATTGGTTTATAGATGCTTCGACAACAGCTGACTTGATATTTTTATGGAAAGACTACGGTGCAGTACAAGTAGTAAGAAACCTTCAACTACTTCAATTTTCTCTGCAACAATTTAAAGCTGACTATTGCAATAGCAAAACCATCGTTGGTAAGTTAAACATACAATGGTATTTGTATATTTTACTTTTATTGTAGGAGATTATAGCTGCTTAAAGACTGATTTTCTATTCAAGCGGGAACTTTCCTATTACTTAATTCAAATGTACATTCCAACCTCTATGATTGTAATTGTATCTTGGATTTCCTTTTGGTTACAGCCAACTGCCACCTATGAAAGAATATTCTTGGGTAAATTATACAATTATTGCCGATTAGAATATAGCGTTATGTTATAGGTATAACAACGTTATTTACATTGGAAATCTTTACATCTGTTATCAATACATTGGTGCCTACAACTTCATACACTAAATCCATCGATATCTGGAACGGCATGTGTTTAACATTTGTTTTTGCTGCATTCCTTGAATTTGTTTTAGTAAGCTATATTTTACATAAGGATAAGCGGCCTGAACTATCTATAAAGCTGAAACCTCAAAATGAAGCTGATAATACAAACGTGGACTCCATCTCTGATGCAGATTGCGATAGTGATGGCACATTTACTGCAGTAGGAGTTATTTGGTTTGTTACTAATTTAATGTTAAAACAAAATTTTTCAGAAACCTTTGGTACATCATTCTACCGAGTCATCTAACTCGCATGGTAAACGCAAAATTAGATTGCAAATTTCTCCAGCTAAGTGTTACCGTACCTGGTTTTCTAAATTTTCGACGCGATCAAAACTTATCGATGTAGTTTCTAGATTTGCTTTCCCATTATTGTTTATTTGTTTCAATATTATTTATTGGTCAAGCTGTTTAAGCCTTGCGCATAACGTAATTATTAATTAATATATCACTGAGCCGAATCGATGCTGTAATAGAAGAATGTTTTCACCGCAGAATATGTGAAACTACAGTTCAACGTTCACCAGCACACCCGTTTAGGACTATAAATGTGCTAGCATAAATTTCACATAATTACTTTATTAGTACAGAATGGCTGGCTTAACGTGTCTACGTGTATCTACGCTTAGTTACAAGGGCAATTTGAAAATGGTGTGACTTCGTGTTTTAGTATGGCATTAATAAAATTGAATAGGTGAAGTTGTTTTGTCAAAGCCAGTAATCGGCAATGTTATTTATTTAATGCGGATATGGTCTGGTTTTGGTGATGGCGACAGTGGAACCACTGCATTTTTTTCTAAAATTGAAAATCCCATGTGACAATAATTACGAATACTATAAAAGAATTGTCGGCTATGGAAATCCATGGTATGTTCTTTGTTTTTTCGGGATGTAAAGAAAATTCACTGGGATAAAGAAATAAAAATAAGAATTATTCAATTTTAGAAACAAAAAGAGACATTGGCGCCATTTTTCGCTCTCTTAAATTAGATAAGTTGTTCGAATAACATGGAGATTTGAGCACAAATTCACATCAATTTCCCCTTTCCTTTGAATTTAAGTACATATTATTCCACAAAAGGTAACAATAACCACGACTTATTGATACCTGCAAAAAGTTGTATATGTACTAAATATTGGATCCCACATTTGCAATTAACAGCTATTTATCAAGTGGTAACTATTTAATAACCTCAACTTTAATTCCTGGTTCTTGGATACAACAATCGAAGTGGTTAATTTTATGCTTATGTACACTCTATAAAAAATGTAAGTGCTTTTCTATATAGTTTTAAGCATTAATTTATATTAAAAATAAAGTGTACAAATAAAGTTATCTAATTTAACAAAATTTAATTTTGATGTAAATGAAGTTATCACGACGACGTTTAGGAGAGAAACAAAAAAAATGAAGTTGGACTCAGAAACTAAGAAGTTATCAAAGAAATTATAGCCCAGCTAAAGGCGTTTAAAAGACACAAATATAAATATTTCTTGACAATTGACAGTGACAAACTAGCTGAGTTAGAAATACTGGATTCTGCTGACTATTAAGAGACTAGAATAAAATTAATTTAATTTAATATTTTTGCCTTCATTTTTTGCAGGAATTCTGCATTGTAATGTTTAGTTTTATCTTAAGCTATTTCTAAAGTTCTGATTTACTGTATCTAGTGAAATAGTCTGTTTTACTTTACATCTAACAAGAAAACCTCACCAAATGTGAATTCCTGATTTTTTTGAAACATTATATACATAGTGTATGCTATAGCCAAAAATAATTGACACGAGTTTTTTTTACCTACAACCGAAGCCAGGGAGCAAATTGGCTCTCAAAATTGGGGTGAAAATTTGTTTTTCGAAATATTTCGAAAACCAAGACAGATAGTAAAAACTTTTAAATGGCACTGTCGTTTATTTTTCAAGGGCTTTTCACTACTGTATATATCATTCAGTGGCGCAACAACTTGGAGGATATTAACATAAACTTAGGGGTAAAATACCCCATATGTTCAATACATATAATCTAACTGAAGATCTGCTTACAGATTCGAAAATTCCTTTAAGATATCTAAGTTAGTCATTTTTCACTAAACTTGTAGCCGGGCGTATAAGGGCTATACGAAAATAAACAGTTTCTTTGTAAGCCGCGCGTTTTGGGATTCGTATATTTAATAAGTATTTCTACATATTCTGATGGTAAAGATCTACTGTATACTTTTATTACTTGAACAGCAAAACACGCTTAAAATTGGGATGAAAACATGAATTCGATAAACATCAAACCGAATAAAATTTGCCACACATGAACTAACTGAAGCTTATAAACCATAATAATGAGATACAGAGATATTATATTATTGTGAATTAGTATAGAGTTCAATGGAAATATACGCAAATATGTTTAGCAGGTTATTATTATTGCCCTTTCTATGGTTGACTGTTTTAGTAGTTACTTGTTACAAAAAGACTGAGATATATCCTAATGTAAACAGAAATCCTTGCTTATAATAAAAATTAATTATCAAGGTACAGGCTACGAGTTGCAGTTTTCTCTACAGCAGTGGTCTTCAACAGAGTGTTTTAGATAAAAGCGCTTCTTAAACAATCCAAATCTCCCTACAGCACATGCCTTACGTAAACTGTGTATGCAGATTCCTATTAATATCAGTAACTAAAAGTAATTTCAATTTATAGCTGCCCTTAAGTTGGAATATTCATTTTTCAAAACCAATACCGATACGAATCTACTATGTAATGTATATGAAGTATGTGCAGTGATTAGATGAAGATGCTGTAAGAAGCCTCTTTGTTTAAAACGTTTCTTTGAAGACCATCACTATTGAGGAAATTACAACCCCGATGTTGTAGCTTGTTACGTTATCTTTTGGGTTTACGTTCCAAGTTTAATTATTTTCGGTTTCGGTATATTTATTCCCTAAATGTAATATAAAAACAAGTACGATTACTACATTGTTTTGTTCATTTAATTAAAATTATATTTTATTAGGTGGTGCTAATTTTACTAAATACATACTAGAATATATAGTACAAATATAAAATTGCTTTTACCCAGTCGCAAACGTCGTATGGTTATAGTAGATGGGTAGCAATTGTCAGATAACAGTCGAGTTCAGTTTACTTGGTTTAGAATTCTTCATGAACGAAGATTACTCTCTGTTTTATATTAGTAAAAAAAGAAAAACATAATAGTCTTCGTTCATGAAACAAAATTCTTTTTTTTATATTAGTAACTAGAGATAGTAGGATTGGTGGGTAACATTGGGATGTAGATACTGGAAGTTGCAGTGAAGGGTGGTGGTAGCGATATAGGTGAGAGGGAATTAGTGCATGGTTCCATGCAGTGGTTGAGAAGGAGGAGGCTCGGTATTAGGTTTTGTCTACCCCGCTAAGGAAATGGCATGATTGATGGTAGTAGTAGTAGTAGTTATATTAGTAACTATTAAAAATTCCTTTGTCTGCATGACTCATCTAAGCATGCGGTAAGATTAACTTTCCTTTTCCATTAGTTATTGTAAATACTTACTTTAGGTTTTTTTGAATTTATATAGTTCATACGCCACAATTAGCTTGACGGCGAGAGTTCCCCGTTACGCATGATATTTAATATCAGTTGGATTTCGAAAGTATGCATAGATGTTCATGTATTAGTATCATATTCTGACGCCTGAGTCGTCACATCATGAGGAACTGTTGTCATCTCTTCGTCTGGGCGCGTTTCTTCAGTCTGAACGCAGGTTCCCTTAGCCCCAATTGTTCGTTGTACTTCCATTTTCTTCTTATTTGGGCAGCCAGCGCCTATCTAGACCGGATATCTCTGGGTACTAATTCTTACTTTTGGGCAACCCTCCGGTGATGTAGTAGATCTAACGACTACATCCTATAATTCAAATTTCTTTTACTAAATAGTTAATTATTCTGTTATTTAAGTTATTTGTGTGTTCCAAACGTCCCACATGATGTCTACCTAAATAGGAGTCACTTACTCGTCAAAACGCATTTCCTTTTATCAACTTTATGCAAGTGCAGCGGACATATAAATTTAACTTTCAGTTATTAGCGATTGCGTTAATACGAACCCTATACTAATGACTTGTTATATTTCAGTCATTTACAAAATATTATTGGTGTAATCTTGTTCCTACATTTGGCACACATTACCGTACTTTACTAATATAGCTGATGATGCGTGTCAGTTGATTAGTTTTATCAGGTATTGGTGATAAGGCCAAATATAGTATCTCGCCATACTCAATCCTTATTTTATCACATCATAGCACTAGAACCAAGTCTTTAGGTGCACTGAAAAACTTAGGGCACTTGAACTTTGAATTGAACATGCGATCATCGGTCAATATAATTTTCATTGCTGTAAAATTTAATGCTTTATTCTTCGCAAGCGTACACGCATTTGTTGATGTAAAATTACTTTACAATCGACTTACAGGTTCAGAAACCTATACTATTGAAAGAATTTAATAAACTCATTGTTATTACTTATGTTTTTTAGTTACTGTCTATAGCAATTTATAACGGGTGACAAAAATGTCTGGAATATTTCAAATAACTCAAAAACGATTTTGTTGACTTTTACGAATATTTTCTGGTCGATACACTAAAAAATTCTAAATTGAGGGGAAGAACTTTTGTTCACCGAGATACACAGGGTAAGTAACAAGTATGCTCAATTTTTATTTTTAAATGGAACACCTTATATATTTTTATGGATCTTGATAGATTTCTTTAGGAAAAATTCAACGATATACGGTTTATTATGTATTGTAACGACAGAAACTTCGGTACCTTCAATCCTACCCTTGATTGTACTAAGCTTGCATATAAAGCCTCGGGTAGTTAGAAGAGTGGGGTTCAGGATTGTTGCAGTAAGCCGGGTTTATGTTAAATGTATCATAGGATGTTCATATAAGTTTATAGAATACTACGGCCACCTAAAACTAATCGATTAACTAAGTGAAATAGGATAGCGACATGTACAAAGGGTGTTATTGAAAGGGATAGGTTTGGATTACAAAACAGGGAGTTTTTTTATGCGTAAAGTTGCAATTCGGTTTTCACAATATATTCTTTTAAATGTGGATTCTTACTTATGAATGTTATTGTAATGTCTTTGCAAATAGTTATTCTGGCCAGATTAATTTAATACTGTATATTTTATTCCTCGTATTTTGCAAATTGATTTATATACTTCTTGAATCATGCTTGTTAATTTTATAATAATTAACATGGTACAGTTTTAAACATTATTTATTTACTAATAAAATCTCAATTTTCCAATAAAAAGCATGCTATTATAAACTATGAACAGATTTATTTGAACTGTATTTACAATTATTAATACAAACAAAAAAGGTTTTGCTGAGATTTGAAGTTATTTTATACAGCGTTCATATACAAATTTATTTTTAGTTAAGTTCAGAACACTTATCAAAGCGAAAGTGTACAGTGTTTAGTATTTATGAATCTCGACAGAGTTCGCATTAATTCGACCGTAATCTATGGTTACTATATTCAGGTTATTGATTATCGGTAAAGAAATGGCATTGTTTATATGTTAACGTGAAGCTTCTATTTATTACAATTTAAACTTGGTATTTAATGATGTTAAAGTCGGTAGTATTAATTGCTTAGTGATTAGCGTCTCAAAGGTGTGTGGTGTTGTGTTTTGACTTCTCCAATAACCTCTATACAGATGTTGTCATGTGGGTTCCAACCCAGGGGAACGGTATATTGCGCCCCTCGATCGTCAGGTTAGGGGATGTTCCGACTCCGTTTCCGGAATCGTGATTTGTTAAGGAAATGTTCAAGTCAAGGTGACTCTAACAACTAAATTATAATATATGCTCTTCGACCAAACGCAAACAGTATTTTAAATGAGTAGTACGGAACAGCTGATTGACTTTTAACTAACAGTCGCTCAAATGACTTGTTTACGCTATTACCAATTTGAATGCTAATGTTTAGGATCCGCGAATTTAATATACGTTCTCCATTAACGCCTTGTTGAAATCATATACCAAACGGTTTGTGTAATAAGTAATTGAATTCATTAATAAAGTATTACGTCTCGGATATGTTACAAGGGATTGCTTTATGAGCAGTTCTCAAGCAATTATATTCCAGACCTTACTGCTTTGAAAGTTTAGAATCGTTTGATTTTAAATTGAAAATCTGCCTTGAATTTATATTATTTCAATGCATCCCTAAATCGACCTTATTTACGTACACTTTTCTTCGATAATTCACAAAATAAATATTAATGACGCGGAAACATGGTTAAGGTGGCAAGTTAGTGATGTAAAGGTACAGTAACATTAATCAGGAAAACCTTTAAATAATTAATTGTCTTATTACACAAAAATAATTAATTACG
Source organism: Phrixothrix hirtus (assembly GCA_024586415.1). Taxonomy (NCBI): domain Eukaryota; kingdom Metazoa; phylum Arthropoda; class Insecta; order Coleoptera; family Phengodidae; genus Phrixothrix; species Phrixothrix hirtus. The sequence goes on from JAHWXV010414832.1 coordinate 8,808, forward strand.
TGTTCATGTAACAATGTAAAAATATTTAAATGATACCCAAATGTAGCTTGACAGACAACGGATCTAAATCTGCAATTGAAAATAGGTATTTAATTAATGCAAAGCGAAAAACTGTTAACTAAAGCTCTGAAATTTCCACTAGATAAATAGCTAAAACTGGCATATAGCGATAACGGTTAATAATTTCCTACAGACCCAATAGAAAACAAAATAGGTCAATGTCTTGAACTTGAACGTTTTGTTTACAAATATTGAACTCTGGGTTATCGGTTGTCTGTTTATCTACACCTGCACAAACAAGTTAATTTTATACTAATTTTGAAATGACGAAAACTAATTTCATGGCGTTTTACGTCATTAAACTAGCCTAATAGAAATATAATATAAATATACATATACCGGATGTTATCATAAAATGATAAATAAATAATTAGAGAAATTGAACTATTTTAACGTGTAAGTAAATTGCAATGGGCTAAAACGCCTTCTTAAATTAAGCACATAAAACATAGTCAAACAGTAAAGGAGTTTTTGGGTTAAATTTCAGGTGCACGTTACAGTACATCTATCGAAATTACAGATTTATTACAAATTAATGTTTTTGTTTAAAAATTTTCTTGGCCATGATACTCTAATGACACTAAAAAAAACAAACCAGATTATTTTAAGAACATAAATTGTACCAGTATTTTTTTTTCAAGCATTTTTAAAAAGTAAGGATAAAACGGTAGCTTTAAGTGAAAAATAAAAAACTCAGATTTTGATGAGGGTCTGGATATGATGATCGTAAAAGAACACATGCAATTTATTCAATCAACTTTATCCAAATCGACCTGGAATAACTCAGTCTTGCGTAAGCAAGGTGGTGAAAAAGTTTAACCAAACTGGTAGTGTTAAATATCGACCAAAATTTGGACAACCAAAGAGCCCTAGATATTTTAATTGATGTGCAGGAAAATCTCCAGCAATCGTCTAGAAATTTACCGTCAAACTATGATATCTGCCATCAGTCAGTGAAAAATGTATTTGAAAGTGGGAAAATTCGTCCTTATAAAGTCTCTTTAGTACAGGAACTTTCCGAAGACGACTTTTATCGAAGATCAGAATTTTGCGATCGCCTTATGAAGACATGTAATGTTAATTGTGATTTTGCCAACAATATCCTGTTTTCGGATGAAGCCACTTTTACGTTACATGATTTTGTCAACAGACATAATTGCAGGTATTGGTCTGCAGCTAATCCATGATGGATGGAAGAATCTCAAACTCAAAGGCAGCAAAAAGTGAATTTTTGGGTAGGCATTATTGCCCAGATGCGATTGGTTCCTTTTTTATAGATGGAAATCTTACATCAGAAATTTATTTAGATTTGCTTAAGTAACATGTTTTGCCTAATTTGGAAGCTCTTTATGCTGACAGGGGAAGTGTTTGGTTTCAACAAGATGGTGCCCCAGCACATTTTCACGTTTCCAGATTCGACAATATTTAAACTAAACATTCCCGAATCAATTGACAGGTCGTAGAGGTGAGATTGGATGGCCTGCCAAGTCACCCGACCGACCACCTTAGATTTTTTTATGGGGCCATATAAAAAATAAAATTTATTAGAACAAATCAATGAATACTGAAGATCTGAAAGCGCCTGTTATAGCTGAAAGTCAGGGAATTAGCGAAGAAGTTATCAGAAATGTGATTCAAGGATTTCGCGGCAGGCTTGCTCATTGTTTAGCCAACAATAGCAGACATTTCAAACATCTCTTGAAACACTAGTGTTTATCTTGTTGTTCTTGTTATGCTATGTTTTTAAGAAGTTACTTATGTGGTAAGTAGATTAAACTAAATTTTTAAATAAAAACATAAGTTTGCAATAAATCTGTAATTTCGACAGATAGTCGTAATAAACTGTATATCGTTGAATATTTCCTAAAGAGATCTATCAATATCCAAAAAAATATTCAAGCTGTTCCATTTAAAAATAAAAAGTTGATCATACTTGTTACTTACCCTGTATAATAACTACGTGAACAAAAGTTCTTCGCCTAGATTTAGAATGTTTTATTGTATCGACCAGTAAATATTCGTAAACACTAACAAAACCGTTTTTGAGTGATTTTTCAATATTCCAGGCTTTTTTATTACCCGATACACTTTCAGGAATTTACATAATATGTTCCGGCATTCTATACTAAGAACTTTAAGTTCTACAGCCTGGCGTACATTTTCCGTACAAGTACCTGTCTAGGTCCGCTTAAATTTTAGCCTTTTATCGAATTCAACGGCGTAGCACTTTTAGAGCATTTCTTTCTTTTTGCGTCCATATTCTACGACTTGATCCAGAAATCACAAGCTTTAGAATTCCCCTCACTCTTCAGTCCAACGTTACACTATATTGGCCCGTTTTGTACGATATTCGAAATGAACAAGGTTTATTTATTTTATTACCATCCAAGAATTCTATTTCTACCATTCTGGCGTGGCAAACTTGATAATTAGTTTTTATTATAAGCTATTTACGTTAGGATCTCTTTTCGTCTTTTTCTAACAAGCAAATAGTAAAGTAGTAAAATATTCAACCTTATACAGCGTAATAATAACCTACAGAACACATTTGCGGATACTCCCATTGAACTCCATACTAATTCACAATAAAAATTTGTAATGTCTCTTATTTAACTATTAAATTCCCCAATAATCCCCAAAGATACCATTAGAAATAATTATTACCACTGATATATAGGACTATTATGGTTTCTGGATTTTAGTTGGTATAATTTTTGCAAATTTTAATTATTTCATGAGATCTAACGAATTAGCGCTTTCACCTCAATTTTAAACGTGTTTTGCTGTTTAAATAATAAAAATATACAATAGACCTTTCCCATCAGAATATATAAATATTGTCATAAGCGCGGCTGGCGTTACGCCCGACGACGATGCTGGTGTCCCGCTATTGTCTTGGAGGAGGGGGTCTGTGAAAGATTTCACCAGAATGTCCATCCTCTCAAAAAATCTGGAATTACGTACAAAAGGTTTGAAGTTTGTGGAGGGGGGCACTGCTCCTTATTGGCCGTATAATGAATCGAACCGTCCTTCGGAGCAGGGAAAAACGGTTCCGCGGTCTATAAATGCGTTGTCCTTGACTTGCCTCTTATCTATGCCCCAAATATCAATATGAATTATGACCGCGGCTAGAGGGGTATGGCACTTTGACAAACATATATATCCCCTGAAATATAAAATAAAAACGTTTAACTTATTCTAAGTTTAAAATGAAAGTGCAATTGGGGAATAGCTATTCATTTATATCTAAAGTAATGGCTTACTTAGCATACACAAAAACCATCAAAAGGACACAGTGTTACAAGCAAACTTGTCCGGCTCTTGAATGCGGCCTAATTCAAGAGTTACGGGTCAGACTAATCAATCTACTATAACATGAACTTATTATCTAAATATTATATTCATAGTAAGTAAAGGTATGCATCAATAGTTCGGACAGGGATTATGTTCTGACAGGCTTCCCTCAAAAAAGGGAATGGTTTACTCTGGGCTCTACAATATTCTGCAGCCGGGACTATGAATTACACCAGATTCTCGCGAATACACGTGAATATATCCAATATGCCCTTCCAACCAACCAATATTGAAGCAAAGAATGCAATAATAAGTACCTTTCTTTTGATACACGTGTCACAGGGCTACTCGCTTACCTAAAAGCACCATCATGGTCGGCCGTAAACCATATACGATCCTGGGTTCGCAGATGGGCCTACACGTCCTATAAAGCTGCGAACGGAGCCGAAAAAGGCAGATAGTTCCCCTAAAACCCACTATTTGGCTTCTCAGGGACGGGGATACCGCCACACTTACTCCCGCGGAAACCTTGCACTCACCCCGGACACTTCAAAACTCACTCATCATACACAACCGACTGCTATCGCGTACGACCTATGCGTGTTTTAAGGCCTAATCGCGGTGGCTTCACGACGAGTTATTACAAATCATTCACATTCGCAACCACAAAAGTGAAAATTGCCTACAACTGTTACTTTATTTTCTTAATACTTCGCTCACGAGAAAGAAACTCGTCTCTCGTTTTTTTGTTCCGACCGATTCTATTTATTTTCGTATTCCTAACAACCACCCAATTATCATAAACTAACGGCGGTAAATTCAAATATAGGCACGTGACGTTAACAAAACCTGATAACATATTTGTGAAACACGCAAATTTAATGTACTTTATTATCCTAGAATGTGTAGCGTACAAAGAAGTTATTTACTTTTGTACAACACTTATACGTTGTGCTACAAGTTTCATCAAAAACACTCCACTAAGAATTTTTAACCCACTTTTTGAATATGTAATCAAGTTTTGAATTAGATGATATATATTGAGAGTATGGGGTATATTATCCCTCATTTTATGTTAATACCCATCAATTTGGTACGCTGCTGACATTATATTACTTTAGTAGAAAGGTCTTGAAAAGTAAATAATAGTCTCAATTGAAAGTTTTTTTCTATCTGCCTTTGTTTTCGAAATATACTCAGTGACATAGAAATTGCAACTCCAAGGAGGAGTAGAAGTTTCTTAATCAAAGTTGGTAGATCTTTTGGATTGACATTAAGTAATAATTGTATAACTTTTGTGATCAAGTGGTAATGTGATATCGTCACATTTAACAATTGATATAATTTTTTGCTAAGTTTTTCGGCCTGTGTTTTTCATACGATTTTTTGTTCCTTTTCATTGTTAATTAACATTATTTTGGTTGTTGTTCTTTTGCTAACGTATTTTGTTGGTTTGATTATGCCTAAAGTATGGCAACGAAGATATTACCGTCAATTAAGCGCATTTGACAGAGGTCAGAATATTGGTTTGTGCAAAGCTGGTTTTTCATTTCGGGAAATTGCTAATCGTGTAAATCGAAATCGGTCTACTATAATGCAAGTATGCCGTGCATGGTTTGAAGATGGCCACGAACATCGTAAAAGGGGAACCGGGTCTTCAAGAAGAATTAATGCGCGTCAATATCGTCGCTTAAGACAACTGGCATTTGAAGAACGGTTTTCCTCTACTTGGGTAGATGGTGACCAATGGTTTTGTGAAGAAGGTCGTTTTGTAACCCTTAAAACAGTTTATCGCCAATCCGAAGTTTTGAGTTAGCATCATATCGTCTGCAACTTGTGTTTCCTTTGACTGTACAACATTGTGAACATCGGGTGAACGACGGAATCTTCGATCTACAGTTGAGAGACACGTACACCGCAGTGTGGATGTTTATGGTTTGGGGTGCGATTACTTATAGTGTTCATTCGAGGCAATATGGTGTGACAACGGTATATTGCGAAGGTGATTGGAACGCATCTTCCGCCATATTTACAAGAGTTGGAAGATCCATTATTCCAGCAAGATAATGCACGTCCACGTGTATCAAGGTTTCCTTTGAACTTCTTTGAGCAAGTCCAAATTCATCTTTTGCCCTGGCCTCCAAGATCTCCATATACTTCTCCCATTGAACATGTATGAGACATAATGGGTAGAAGGTTGCGATGTTTGCCTTGGACTTTGGAGGCCTTGAGACATGAAGTGCAACTTGTATGGGAGGCAATACCTCAATACGAGATAAACCACCTTATGCAATCAATGCCTCGGCGTGTAAATGAATGTATAAGTCATAGAGGCCGCACCATACATTATTAACAGTTATTAAAAAATTTTGTTTAACTAATAAAGATTTTCCTCCCAAATTTTGATCATTTATTACCATAATATAAATGAATATTCCTACCAAATTTCATCCGGAAATTCTAACCCCTTCTCGGTGTTGGAATTTCTATGTCACTGAGTATACTTCGAAAAAGCAAATGTTCTTCCCAATTTTGAAAGCTTACTTCACCCGTCAAATGGTTTAGGTTGTCGATTTAAAAAAATAGGTGTCATTTGTTTTTGTCTATAGTACGAGGGTTGCCTTTTAAATAGTTACAAGAACTAGGAAAGAAAACAAATTTTTTGGAACAAACTGTTTTATTAATTAAAACAATATTTGGGTTAAAACTGTGTAACTTTAATAAAAATTAAACGTTTCG